>NW_025905223.1:0-34960 GCF_018835915.1 Vigna umbellata
TCTGGAGAGGAGAAGTAGGAGAGGCTTTTGGAGTTGGGGAAGGAGATCCGCATTACTTTGCATTTTTTCAAGATTCAAGGACGTCTTTTCAAGAGGGTAAGGGAGCTAGGATATTTTGTTTTGATTGTTGAATATTATATGTAATTTGATGGCAAAAAAAACCTGGAATTTGGGGATTGCAAAAATTGCGGGGTCTCTGGGTTTCTGGGAAAAACCAGAATGGAGTTTCTGCAAAGAAGGAAACGCCGCGCTAGTCCAAACGGTTGGGCCGACCAAATAGTTTGGTCGGCCAAAAATTTTCAGAACGTTCGGTGTTGTATCTGGAACGTGTTTCGCTCGGAATAGTGACACGAATAGTAGTACGGCCAAATCTCAGCATTTCGCCCATATGGGGTTCGACCATTGTGGTCGGCCAATGTCGGAACGTTCGGTCTTCGTGATCTGATATTAATGTTCAGGTTTTAGTAAACGAAACGTCGCTTTCGTTCTGGGGTTTGTTTAGTGAAAGTGGTTCGGCGACGTTTTTCGGTTGTACGAGAGATTGTAGCGTAGGCTTATGGGATTCTAAGTGAAATTACGAGCGTTCGGTTTTGCGATAAATACTGATTATAAAGGTGTTTCAATTTTTTTCCTAAAATTTGTTTTTTTCAGGAAAATGACTATTTGGGCGTTTCGTTTTTTTTGATGAATTAATGATTGTTAGTCGTCTCGTTTTTAAGTTGGTATTCTTAGGGTTTGGATCTTGAGGCGGTTGCGGCGTGGTTTAATTCTTGGATTTGGAAGCGTGCGTTCTTGGTTTTTTATTTTCTGATTATGAGCGTTTCGGCCTTAATTTGGATGTCCGGAATTTTTATTCCGAAAACGGTTCGTCCTTGATGAAATGCGGATATAAGCGGGCTCGTGTTAAACTTGGATTTCCTCGGGGGGGTAGTAATTCTTTGAGCGTTCGGTCTTAATCGATAGTCTTTAAAGTTTGGAGAGTGAGCGTTCGGTCTTCATTTTGTATTCTTAGTTTTAGATCTTGAGCTTTTGGTTTTGTTAGGTTGAAGCGTTTCGGTTTTCTTGTGTCTAGTGGAGGCGTTTCGGTTTTTGAATTAAGGCATTCTCGGCTTGTGAAGCGTTTCGATTTTTTAATTGGGGGATTTTCTTAAGTGGATTTCATGAAGCGGTGTTCTTGAATATTGGTTGTGATTGTGAGCGTGTACGGGCAATTTAATTGGATATTTTAAACTTTGAAAATCTTTAACGATCGGACCTCCTTAGTATATTAGTGAGTGTGGCGATCGTTATTAACTTAGTTAATTTTTTGGGGAGTTATGTTGAGGTTCGGCCTTATACATGTTAATTAAATCGTGAGCGTTCGAAAGTGGATCGCGGTATTTCTGAGGTTTAATTGGTAAAGCGTTCGAGCAGGGTGTATCGTGATAAAATTAGCGTTCGAATCTCTTAATATTTCTCAGGGGGCTTAAAATCTAGTGGTTCGTTTCACATTAGTGTTTAGTCTCAGGCTGTCAAAAATTCTTAGAATTGTCCTGGGCAGGGATCCATTTGAGTGATGTGCTTTGTGTAGCGTTCGGGGCATTGTCTTGGGTAGGGAAAATGATAAACGTACGTCCAAATTAAGGTTCGGCCTGGTATTTGGAAATGACGTTCGTCCAAACAATTTCGGCCCTTGAAATTGGCGTTCGTCAAAATAGTGTTCGGCCTGATTGTGTTGGATCTTATAGCGTACGTCCAAATATAGTAGTATTCGGTAAGATAGCGTTCGGCAGATGGCGTTCAATATTTCGGTTTTGAGCGTTCGACCTGGTAGTGTATGATCTGATGACGGTCCGTCAAATAGTGTTCGGCCTGGTATTGGAAAAATGACGTTAGTTTCAGTAGCGTTCGTTCCTTCTGCTAGGAGGAATTAGTTCTCGTCAGATAGAATATTACGAATAGTGTTGCAAATTATTTCTCTTGAATTGGGGACTTACGTTGTTTTGTACAAAGGTTTGGAATATATGCTTTTTGGACTGTGATATGTGGAATAGGAAAATATGATAAATTTTACGGTGAAATCGACTGTTGAATGAAATTAAATGGAGGAAATGTGAGTATGATTTGAACATCTCAGGAGGAGATGGGATAAAAAATGAATTATTGTGGAGTGTGGGTTGTTTTGGTATAACTGTTAGTGAACTTAGGATCGGTATTGTATTGCCATACCACTCAAGGCATTGTTTCATGCTCAACCCCAGAGGACGAACAGTTGTCAGTGGTTTAGACGTAGAGGGAGGAGGTCCTCGGTCTATAGCCGTTGATGGCAGAGAATTAGGGCAGGTTGGGGATTTACCTTGCTAGTGTTGAAGAAAGACCCAAAAGGACTATGCGAGTGGGCCCACAGACTACTGTTTAAGTTTCGGAACGTTATACAAATCCGGATTGAATAGTGATTGTGCTGTTACCTTGCCATCTGTTGGAGAGTGCCAGGAGAGAAAACTATGTAAGGGTTAAACGGATGAAGTGATTGGTGGGGTTAGATGAGTCTTGGTCTAAAATTGTTCCTTTTATAGAATCTAACGTTATGGAATGGGAATGGAATAAAATGTGTTATATGTTTAAACATTGCTTTTTTATTATCTAGACTCACCCCTTGCATTGGTTTGTTGTTGTGTGTTGTTTTGGGTATGTTTCTTGGCGATTGATCATCCACTTGGAAGGGGAGCAGGGGACATTTGTTGAGGAGATTTCCCTGTGGGAGCAAAGAGCTTGGGAGGATACTTACGGTTACGGAGAGTTAGTAGTCTCTTAGGAAAACATTTTCCCATATTTGCCAACTAGTTTGGAGTAGTGACTCTTTAAGCTGTTCAAGTTTGGGATTTTTCCGTTCTTTTTATTTCTGGATGGGACTTAAATTTCACAATTTTATACAACGTCAGGCTCCGGGGAACTGTTTTTTCTTTATTGGAGTTGACGTCTTTATTATGTAATATTGTTATTTATATAATCGGGGATGTTACATAAAATATAATAGAAATGTGAGTGCATGGGGACCTCAGAACAGGTGATTGTTAGGTCTTTCAGGATTTACAGTTGCATCTAAGGTTAACCCACTACAGATAGTACTAAATGTTTAAAGGGGAAATGGTTTTGCTTTTTGTGCTGCTACAATCAAAATAATATGTTCCAACCCAAATATATTTTTAGTATATTTTCAGTTTGTTAAAAAATCTAAATGATATTTATTTCAGTCTTCTAATTAAAATTACTGATATTAGTTTAGTAATGGGGAAAAAAAAAACTAGTTTGTTATATTCCTAAATCTGTGTAAAAAAAATTTTGTAGACAGAGGATACAAAAATTAAGTTATGGGACAAGAAATAAAAAATTCAATGTTAATTTGTCCACACATTAAATGAATTGGTATTCTAAAACTTAAACAAAATCAAAGGGATAAACAAAAAGGCCTAAATCAAAATATTGCAAAATGACATTTATTTATTCAATATCCAAACATTAAAATTTAATTTGAGAACAATACAAAAAAAATTTGGAATAATAAGGGTCTAACTAGAACTCAGGTAGAACAATATCAAGTATAAAATATTCAAAAATCCCAGGACCAAAGAAAACAATATTCTGGAAACTAAGGAGGATCCCATGCTTACAAGTTACAAACTAATTTAAATGGGAAAATTCATGGTCAAAAGGGGACTCAGTTACCAGTAAAAATGTTTGCTTTTCTGTCAGAAATCAAAGTAACAGACAGGCATAAAAGACCAAAATCAATAATTTATGGATTATGAAATCCAAAAACAAAAGTAGTAAAAGCAGTTTCATTTATGGAGCTACAATTTAGTTGTAGGTCTTCAAGTTCAAAAAAAAAAAAAACTTATTTGGGAAACTGTCAGACACTTGATATTTTACATATACATTATATGTTCTCCAAAAACTTCAAAAAAACCAAGGATTACGTAAGAAAAATGGTGATTTCTTGATTTTTTTTTGTATGGAAAAATTATGCTACAAAAAACTTATCATATAATGTCATACCATATATCTATGGTAGTTATAATGAAAAAACCAAAATCTAGTAGTGTGGAGAGGCTTGATCCCCCAACGACCATCAAAGCTGAAAAAAAACTAACTAAGCAATCACATGATTTTGTACAAAAAAACAATTTTATCCCATGGAAAACTGGGCATTGATGCAAACAGAAACAGGCTCTTTTTGGAACAGGATGATTGAGGGCATTTGGAACTCTGGGAAAAGCATCTATTGTAGCCGTTCGGGATGTTGGTTTCAAAAAAAGTTCCCCTCAAAGTCTCACTTCTGGAGAATTTTCAGGTGATGAATAAAGATTGTTTCTAGCTCTCTCAAGCATGATCTTCTATTCCGGCAGCTCAAAACAAAACTGGCCAAAATGCCTTTTCCACCTCTGCACGATGAGCAAGGAAGTCAATATTAAGTTTCATTCTGTTCCATCAGAAAAGAACTTTCGTTTCAAAAACCCCAAAAGTCACCCCCCAAAAACCTGAACCCCCCCATCCAACTACAGGCATGTACCACTTACAACTAGAGAAAATCCATCCGTTTACTCTTAATTTTCTTCCTTTCTCGAGTTCACCCCCCCCCCCCCGACACACCCCCCCCCCCCCCCCCCCCCCCCCCCCCCCCCCCCCCCCCCCCCCCCCCCCCATCTTCGTTCTACGCTCTCCTTTTGGCTTTTTCGGGTTCTCCCCTCTGCGGTGTGTGGTTGTCGCTGTTGTTTTTGGTGATTTTTGGGTGTTGTTGGCAGGGTTAGTCCACTCCTTATTTTTAACAAAAAAGTTATATTTTCTACTTTGGAAACGAGCATTTCGACAGAGGAAAGGCAAACGATCACTAATGGGCGGAGATGAGGACAAGCGGTGTTTTTGTGAAAGAACCGTCAAAGAAACACTAGAATTTGTTTCCCCGGGAGCATGTCCACCCAATTCCAACCTCCAATTGGAAGATTATGTGAGGTGGGGTCACGAAAAAGGGCGTTACAAGAGAGAGTGCTTAGGATCCTTACCCAACTCGATCTTAGAATAATATTAAAAATATGATGGATAATTTGTTATAGATTTTCTTAATGGGGAGAAAAGTAATTAGGAAATTGTTACTAGATTGAAAAACAACATGTTTGTTAATTTGGAAACACATATTTGTCAATGTTAAGAGAAAGTAATACAAAAAATTGTACAGTATTATATAATTTAATTGAGCTTTTGTTATTGTTCATTGTTGGAAAATGAGTTTGTTTGGAATTGTTAATGAATAAAAAGTGGACCAACTTTGAGTGATTAGTATTTGAGTATTTTGGATGGAGGAATGAAAACAAATGATGGTGTGACCTGATGAAGTTAGGGAAGTCCTAGAAAACTTATACACCAAAAAAAAAAAACACAGTTGTAATCGGATTTAAACAAACTCATTGGTAAAACGATTACCACGAACCACAAACAAAAAATCCAAGATTTGTACAGAAAACTTGTACTTGGGAAGTCAGCTGTGGTAAACCTTGTGACCACAGTCAAAAATTTTTTTATTTTTTGACATAAATCAACTTGGTTTCACTTGATTTTAGAGTTTTAAAGTGTGAGTAAAAATTTGGAAAAGTCATGTTGGGGGGCACCCCATGATGAAAGGAAAGGAACAAATGTTTTATGAGGAATGAAAACAAAAAACTTAAGATGAAGTCTTGGGAAAAAAAACAAATCCTTGCACCAAAAAACCATACACCTGTAACGTTTTTACAAATTGCTGGTAACAATTACCGAAACAAAAAACTCCCGGGATTTGTTAACAGGAAAAAACTTGTAGAGAGTGGAGGAGTCAGTTTGTTGTTAACCTTAGGTGACGACCATAGGTCAATTTTTAAATTTGTTGTGGCATAATTTATTTAAATTTGGCTTTTCCCATTGATTTAGTGGTTTAAGTGTGTAGAGGCTTGGAAAGCGGGAAAAAGTCTTGTTTGGGACCCCCATGATTGAGGGAAGGAAAGGAACAATTTTTTATGAGATGGAACAACTTAGGGATGAAGTCTGAACTCTGCCACCCAAAAAAAAATTTACCACCTTGTAATGTGTTTACAGATGCTGGTTCAAAACGATTTACACGAAACAAAAAATCAGGAGGATTGTACAGGAACTTGTGTGGAGAGTGGGAGGGAGTTCAGGTTGTGGTAAAAACCTAGGTGGGGACCATAGTCAAATTTTTAAATTTTTTGGCAAAATCCATTGGTTTCACTTTGATTTTAGGTGGTGTAAGGTTGAGTAGAGGGCGAGAAAAGTCATGTTTTTGGGGCAACACCCCCTGATGAGGAAAGGGAAACAAGTTTATGAGATGGAAAAAAACTTAGATGAAGTATTGAAACTTCGCACCAAAAAAATCACTTGTAACGTGTAAACAGGATGGATTGGTAAAACGATTATTACCATGAAAAACCAAAAGCCAGAATTTGTACAGAAAACTGTTAGTGGAAGGAAGTCTGTTTGTGGTAAACTTAGGTGGACCCATAGTCAAAAAGTTTAATGTTTGGCATTTAAATCCATAGGTTTTCACTTTGATTTTCGTGGTTTAAGGGTGAGTAGAGTAGGAGGGACTGGAGCAAAAAAGGTTTAGGTTTGGGCACCCCATGATTCAAAGGAAAAGGAAACTAATGTTTAAGGAGATGAAAACATTGTTTGGGGACAATTCCATTCATTAATGACATTTTCATAATCAAAAGAGAAGTTGTGGGATGACAATTATAATGAGAAAAATTGGGACTGTTGAATTGCACGTTCCAAAAAGAAAATATGTCATGAACTTCATATTATTTAATCATCCAAAAACAAAACAGCATCATTGATTTAACATCATAATTGAAACAAAAAAATCTGTTCATTGAAATTACAAAACAGTGGGGGGACTTCCAATGCACGTTCTGACAGTTTACAAAAATTCATGTTCAAAGTTTACAAAAATAGCCATCAATTAAGGCTAAACATACTTAAAACGAAAACATATTGTCAGTCTTAAGCACTTTTAAAACGTGTGTTTCTGATTGGGCTGAGTTGTCCAAAACGGCATTTGAGTAAGCGGACTTGGTCCAGTCGGTGTGACTTTATTCAGCTTGTGTTTTAAGGTTGCTGTGAGTTGATTGATATTGACTTGGTTTTGGGCTGGAGGAGGGGCTTGTGGGGGACAACTATTTTTATATGACCAAAGAGTCTTACCATATGGACAACAATCTCTTACGAGTTTCCAGTTGCTTGCGTTTGTGTCATCCCTTCTTTAGCTCCCAAGCCTTAGGCCTTCTCTTCTTTTTGGTCTACCAGGGGCAAACACTCTTTTAGTTGGAGGCAAAAAAGCAGGCATGAGAAGTCGTTTTCCCATAGCTGCGGGACCATTGACAGGGTAGATGATTGGGGAAGGTATGTTTCTTGGTTAGGTTGACTTTGTAAAAAAAAAAAACCAGTGGGACGTAGTCTTCTCCATTGATTGTTTGATAATGTCATGGTAGCTAAGTGCATGACAACATGGATGTTGTTAAAAGTCCCACTTTCTGCACTGCAAAATCCAAGTTTATCCTATTGTCAACCACATTTTTACTTGTCACTGATCATTGAACAGGTGTTCTAAAAACTGCAAAAATTTTGGTTTCCTGGACCAACGGCAATGATGTAAAAAGGACAAATTGCTTTGTCTTCAAACGTGATGGTGTATCGCCGATCACTGGGCCTCTGTCTTTTTCGCACAAACCAAAAGCCCCTAATCTCTAACAAAAAATCACCACCAAATCAAGTTATCCCCCAGTTCTAATAGTAAAACCAAATTTTAAAAAATCAGCTGCCCTTAAAAACAACCACGAAGCACGCAAAAAAAATTGCCTGTTGGACACATAACCCACATTCTCTACTGGGGCAAACATCATCAACCCATTAACTCCGTTTTTTATCTTTAACGGAAGGGGGACTAACTGACAACATAATTACAACTGAAGGATCCATTGACAATTCTTTCTAAAGAGGGACTATTATTGAGGGAATTTCAAAGACCAAACCTGGGAGACCAAAAAAATTGGGTATAAACCTTATATAATTTAATAAACTTAAAATTATATTTTTAAAAAATATTTTAATCTCCAAAGTCCTAGGGGAACTTCATTCACATGATGAGTTAAGGCATTATCAATATTTTGATTCTTTTATAACGAAGTAAAACTAAAGTTATTTGGAAGAGAAAAACAATCCTAGTCAAAATATATTGAATGTTAAATGTACAAATTATTAGATTTATAAGAAGTATTTTTTTCATGAAAAAACATTATATTTGATGACGAATATTTATTATAAAAAAATTACTAATAGTGTTAAATAAGGGAAGCATTGAGTATTTTTCTTTCATATGGGTTTATAAATTTTTAAATTTTTTGTGTTCTCTTTAGTAAGAGTTAAAATAATTAAAGAAACTTTTAAAATATATTAGTTCACACCATTTGGACCCTTTTCTTTACTATTAGTTTACTTTTTAACAAAAAAAAAGTCAAAAAAAATTTATAATGTATAAAAATTAAATTGTAAACGATAGAATAAACAAATTCCATTTTAACAATAATCTTGTTACAATAAGAAAAACAGTATGAAAAAATATATATAGTCGAAAATTAAAGTGGAAAACGATATTTAAAAACTTAGGAAACCAAGGGGGAAGAGTGACAACAACCCGAGGGGGCAAAAAGGCATTAATCCCTTTTATACATGTTTTAGAGGAAAAGAAACAAAAAAGTAAATTAGTGTGAAAGCTACCTGTTCAAAAGGGAGATAGTATTCTTTATAATAAAGAGAATAATTTTAATAGAGGAAGGGGACAAAAACATACGATTATTATAATCTATTGTTCGTTTGGGAGAATTGTTCTAGGTTAGAGTTTCTTTTCACTTATACATTAGGTTTCCATATATATTTTGTTTGAAAACAACTTTTAGTGAAATAATTAATTCTTTTGATTAAAGGGATTTTGTGTATGAGAAAACGTAACAATTGAAGAAAAAAAAAAAGAAAAACGTTTGGTTGGGAAAGGTAAGAAAAGATAAAATTTTAATTTTAGGGGTTTTAATATTGGGACTAAAGCGGGTGTATAATAAGGCTAGGAGAGTGGTTGTTTAGATCTAATTGAAAGTTGGAAGGATTTTGCATGGTGAAATTTTGATTTGAATGGGTTGAGATAATAATATTTTGTACTTAGGTTATTTTATGTTTTATGGGAAATTTAGATATAAAGTACCGTAATTTGAACGGGTTATTTGGGCCGCGTTGTGGGGGCTTATCAGTTCAGAAAGAGGAACAAGGAATATTAAAATAAGTTAAACTTTTTGACAGTGTTGACATCGTGAAGTCAGGAGAGGGGAAAAAAAACTTTCAAACACTTAACAAACCAAAGTGACTTATTGTTTCTATGCTCGATTCCCTCGGGATTAATTCCAAAACTACCTATTTGTCCATTTTGAATTTCGAGTCACGTTACTATCCTTCCCCACACTATATGAACGCCTGGCAATTTTGCAAAATCTATAATTGGTTTTAGCTTCTCGATACAACCAAAATATTATAATTGGTTCTGTAAGTCACGCTCGATTTTGTAACAAAATTACTTTTTCAAAACTGCTTTTTGGGATAAATTTATCAAAATTAAAAAAGATGGGTTTTTTTTATTATTAATTTTAAAATTTTGGTCAAAAAGACTCTGAATTTTGTGTTTATTTCTAATGTATGTGTAAATTCCCAAAACATACAGTTACTCAACCATAAATATTCGAATAATTTACAAATTAAACAGTAAGGCAATGCAGGGTCTTTAATACATGTAATTGGAGTTACAGAGACGAACGGCTTCAGGAAAAAGAAAACGCGACATAAACGCATACAAGGGGGGGGAAAAAACTTAAAAAAAAACACAGTTCTTGATTAAAATAACGTACGTTCAAAACAGAACGTAGAGATAATGAGGACGGGAACGGGGGCTGCTTCCACAAAAAAAAAACACGTAGCCGAAAACGTTCAAGGGCTACACTATTATTTTACAGTCCTAATTTTAACGAGATCGCTTAGGTCTCGGCCTTTACTTCAAAACTTCCACCAAGATTTTGAGGTCTTCCAAATTTTTTCTTCTTCTAGCATTTTCTTCAAAGAGATTTGCCAACCACCATCTGCCCTCACATCCACACGGGATGATCATTGCAAGACAAGACGAAAAAGTACATATTACAGGAGACACACACATTGGGAAATGCAAAGCGTAAGGCTTATTAATATTGAACATTCATTTACAACACACATAACATTTTTAAACATTTTCAGGTCAACACATTTACAGCAAGTAAAACGGATTCATAGAAGAAAAATAGAAAAATAGGTATATAATATGTATAAGACAAGACCGGTCAGGACTGGTATTTTGAACCAATTGTAGTTTAACAAAGCGTCCTTTGTGCAACCCGAGTGTGTTAGTAGAGGGGATATACCCATCAGCTGCCCAAGCGAGGTACTCCGTTCGTCCCATAACAACGCGAAGTTGAAACTAAAGGACTCCTGCCATTCCCACACATGGGAAATTAACCCCCCTTTCTACGTGAAGATGAGTATCACGGAATATCAGGGCTAGGGACGCGAGTTGGTCCTAACTTGTCCATATTAATTTACTTACCAAATTTAAATTAACACATCTGAGGAAGTTCCCCATAGAACGCTCGTTAAAAATTACAATAATCATATAACCAACTAATTAGTGTTCCAAAACAAATTTTTTATCCTTTAATAGTATACTAGTTTCTTTATTTCCACTCTCTTAAAAAAGACGAACGTTAATTTACTTGAGGGAAGAGGGAACGAACGTTTTTTAAAAGTAAAGTGAGGAAGGACCATAATAATTCTAAAGATTTCCAGGCATTAATAAGGGGACCAAGTTCCAGAATAATT
The DNA here is from genome assembly GCF_018835915.1 of Vigna umbellata. The sequence goes on from NW_025905223.1 coordinate 10,969, forward strand.
TTAAATACTAAGGAGAAGTTAGGAATAGAATTATGCTTGCAAATTAGGAGGAATAGGCATAAGGAGATATTTGAAGATATAGGGAAACTTTGAATCGAAAGGAACAGGTACCGAAATGACCGAAAGCGCAAATATAATTTTTTTCCAATGTTTGGACGACCACCCCCCCCCCCCACAGCTTATTTACGTTCGGTAAAGGAATTAAAGTAAGAACGAAAGTTCGATTAAGAAGATCGAACACGTTATTAACGCGAACGCTCGGTTATTGATGACGAGCACACCATTCATGGCGACGCTGGGCAAAAGGGCCGAGCGGTGATCTTAGGACAACGGGGCTCATATGAAACCGGAGCGCCCCATTCAGGACGAACGTTCGGATTAAGAACGGAGCGTATCAGGAAACGAAAAACCACCGCTCTGTATGAGACCGAGCGCTCTTGGAGGACGAAAACGGCTCGGTATAAGGGGGACCGAGAGTAACGTATTCATAAAGTTTTAAATATTTAAATACTGCTGAGCTAAACCGAACGCTCAGACATCCAAATGGGGACGCTCGTTCTCGAGCAGAATTCTTTCCAAATGAAAGAATTCCATTCTAAGTTATTTTAAGGAAAACTGAACGGTCTAAGACCGTACGGTGACGAGCGTCATTTATCAAAGGGGACGATTTAAGTTTCAGGTTTTCCAACATTAACAGATTTCCAGATTTCAACATTTAGATTCATACTTTATGCTTCATATCATTTTCAAATTTATAAACTTTATAACTTTCATTTCCAATTTAAATCATCTTAACATCATCATACAGATCTCCTCATTTTAATCATTCCAACTATACAATAGTCATACTCCGTTCATACATATCCAAATCAACATGCATTTTAAACCACCATAAACATATATAATTCATTCAAGCAGTGCTCGTTCAAGACAGATCAATCAACATACGTTTTAATCATCCAAGTCAGATCATACAACATGCAAGTATAAATTAAACATATAAGCTTCCCTTACCCGGATTGGCAACCAAACTTGTCCTAGATGTAAAAATGGCTTCGTCCAACTGCGTTTTGCTTAGGTTCTTGACTCTTCTAGAACAAAAATCTAACCACGGAATACATAACACTTAGAATACATGCTTGCATGCAACTAAAAACCCTATTTTTCCAGAAACCTAAGGACGAACTACGGAAAGGGGACTTACCAGTTTCAGTTCTTGAAGCTGTTCGGTCCAGAAGGAAGATGACAGCAGGACGAACACTCTTACGGTGCTGCAAACGTGATCGGAGAAGAGATGTGAGTTTTCCAGTAGAGAGAAGTTAAGGGTTCTTAGAGAGAAGTTGGAGAAGATGAAAGGGTGAGTTTCGTGAGGAAGAAGGTGAGTGGTGCAGGTGAGAGAGAGTTTTTCTCAAATCCAGTTTTGTTAAATTAACGTTCGTTTGAACGAACGTCTCTCACGTCGACACCTGCACACCAAACTCTGAATTGGAAGCTTCTTCCGCAACACGTGGCGTGCGTGCATGCAAAGATTGGTGCGTTTTTAATGTGGCAGAGGAATGATTGTGGCTCAGTTTTCCGTGCACAGCAGATAGAGAAAATTACCAGAGTTGGGAGTGGGTTTTTAAAAGAATGAGCATTGACTGTGGGGTGCATTAATGGTGATATGACAGGTAATTTACAGAGTTAATTTTTCAGGGTCTCACAGTATGTGTATAGCTTGGCTAATAGGAAGGCGAAGAAGCCAAAAATGAGTAAGTGATAATAATAATAATAATATATATATATATATATATATATATATATATATATTAATTACGCGTTATTGACCTTTCGGCTCCTTTTTAGTTTTGGCATGAACAGTGAGACATGTCTCACTGATTTAGGACTACGATTGCACAAGAAAAGAGTAGAAAAATTAATGAATGACTTTTGGGGTTTGGAGGGAAAAAGACAATTACAACACAAAACTCAACTCAAAAACTGTGATCAAGTGAAGTATTCATTGCCACTTCCCTCCATCACATTCATCTTTTCACATTCTCTCAGGTATTTACAATTTTTCATATACACCCATGTTTTGATTTCTTCATGAAAAAACAAACAAAAAGATGGTAAATAGTAAAGCTTGTTCATTCATCAAAATGCAGTTACAAACATGTGCATTTGGGTTTTCTTTTCGACTTCATTGTTTGTTGGAGTCTTGAGTTTGTAGTTGGTACAAATGCTATATACCTGTTAGTTACAATTTTAGCTGTTAAAGATGTTATTTCTTTTTGTTGCTGAAGCCTTCATTGTTGAGGCTTTGCTTATGGAAGGGATGAAGCTTGAAAGGTGGCTCACAAGTGTTTTGTTCCTCATTGTTGCCACAGTGAGCAATGCATTAGGTAAATCACAATTTCACCTTTTTCTATTTTATGGTTTGCTTGCTGATCTACTAAACCTTCTGATTTTGAAGGTTTTGAATCATGATTTTGTCACAAGTTTTGATATTTCAAGAATTTTGACAAATTTCGTAAAAGCTCCTAAAAACCTTGGCGTTGCTGCCAAAATCGAAGTTGTGGACTGTGTTTTTTGAAACCTACTTTATAGTTTGAAACCTTTACATAAATTTTGACATATGAATGGTACTATTTTCTGCTTAGTTGCTACAAAAACTGGGTAAGTAAGGAGAAGGACTGAGCAGATGCAGATGCAGATACAAGGAGGAAATAGTTGAATGTGTATCATTATTTCATTGATGAAGCATCACTTTCTTAATGTAGGTGCATTTGTGGGGGTAAACATTGGCACTGATGTTACTGATCTTCCATCTGCTTCAAATCTGGTTGCTATTCTGAAAGCACATCAAATTACACACGTGCGTCTGTATGATGCCAACGAACACATGCTACAAGATGGCCCCGCCCCCCCCGCCCCCGCGGGGCAGCGCAAAACGGTTGCTCGTGTCAGTGGCCTGTCCTCAGCGTGGTAGTGGTGGATGAGTAAAGGGAGCGAGGCTGGCGGAGACCGGAGTGGTGGTGACGGAGAAAGGAGCAACGTATGGGGAGGACCGGAGTGTAAGAGGTGTAAGTGGACGAGTTCAGTAGGGATGGTGATGAGCGCGGACGCCACAAACACATGGAAGCAATCATGGCCTAGGGGGAGGGGCCATAGCACCAGTAGGGGGCGGTTGGTTGGTGAGCTCTATGAATAAAGGGTGGAAGAAAGGGGGGAGGCGGAACATGCGGGGGGATGGAGAGGGGAGCAGGTGGGAGGGGGAGGGTACGTGATGCATCGACTCTCATGGTACGGTGGCTTATAGGACGGTTGAGGGGTGCTTGTGGCTGTGGGTGTTGGGAATCCGTGTCATTTACTGTGTGTGCTTCTGGGGGCGGACGCCCGTCCTTCGCTAGAAGGCCGTGTAAAGTAGTTGGACAGGGATGAGGCTTGTGGGAGATGGGAGTGTGAGAGGGGGGGGGAGGGGGTAATGGGCAAAGTTGTGACTTGGTGTGTGTGTGTATCGGGAACGACCGAGAAGCGTCTAGATAGGGGATTATTGCGGTAGGGGTCGTACAAGCTGTGTGGGCGGATTAGGATGGGGTCCTAGGGGGGTGGGGGTGGTGGGGGTAATGAGTGGGCAGGAGTGAGCTTTGATAAAAGAGGAGGAAAGCTTAATCTGTTTACCTTTGGAAGGGACTTGGTAAAGTATGTGCTAAAAGGCTAGGGTGGAATGGGAGTTGTTAGGCTACCAAACCACATTATTATAGATTTGGGAAGAAAGGAAATTAGTTTGGTGGGTGCCCAAATGTAAGAAGAGGAGAGAACTTTCATCACATGGTTGGGCGGCCGAAAAAAAAATTTATAGAGGACGATCATGGGGGAGGGAAGCACGAGCTGTTAATCCTCAGTCATGCGCAATGAAGAAATAGGATTAGGGACTGAGTGTTGGCTGGTCTGAACCATGACGATGGCCCAAGTAGAGCGAAGTGTTTTGAACGGGGGGAGCGTTGTGAATGTGGAAGTGGTGTTCTGAATATCTTGACGGTTTGGGTTCCAGAAGAGATACCGCATGATGCGGGTCGCGTGGGGGGGGTGTGAGGGTGAGATGAGTTGGAATTCAGCCATGTAAAGGGGGGGGGGAGTCTGGTGGAACAGAAAACAGGCAAGGGGGAGGGGGCGCGCGCTATATCGTGTTCAGGGAGCCGATGGCCCGGTGAGTGGTGGCACCGGGTGCAAGAGGGGTAGTGTGTGGTTTAGGAGCTCGAAGGGGTGGAGCAGATTGAAGAGCTTATGGGAGAGAGTCACTTCATTAGAGCCGACGTCGTATCACAGCTCGATGGTGGGGGTTGGCTCCTTTGCTCGTGGGGGTGGATGGAAAAGTAAAAATTGCGAGCAAAAGTGGCGAACTGTATGGTGCTCGACTACAGACAAGGTAAAAGATCTGACCACAAGACAAATACCCGTGGGGGTAGGAGATACCAAGGATTCGGATGAATTTTTGGGGTGAGGAAATCGAGCTCCATGAGCAACGTGATGTTCGTAAAATTGATTGTGCGTTCGTGGGGGAAATAGGTCACGGCGAGAGTGAAAGATTAGTTATGAGGAGACAACAAGGGTCCAGAATAGCAGCAATTTCGAGTCACGTTAGTGGGGGCACTTTATTATTAACGGGTGTGAATGCCCTTTTGTGATGGTAGTGTGTACCAAAGTTCCGCGATCCCACCAAGGAATGCGTTCATGGATTACTGACGGAAAGCATGAAATACAAAGCCATAGTGTGTGTATAGAGGTATTGTGTGGTTGTGTGTACGTGGGGGGGGGGGGGGGGAAGAGATGATGAGAGGTGTCTCTCCTACTCCACAACCATGCCGAACATGAAGAACACTGAAGGGAACAGTATTACCGTGTTGAGGGGAGAAAGATTTGACCAAAGCTGTCCAAGTGTGAATTCATTCTGGTTGAAGAGGTGCATTTCTGGGGCATGGGTGGAATAGATCGTTCTTGGAGAGGAGTGCAGTGTAGTCGCGGGCTGATAGGAGGTTGAGTAGGCAGATGTGGTGGATGGTATGTCATAGCCTCGCTTTCATATCAGCGTAGTGAGGTATTTATATTGTGTACTGTCAGGCTTATTACGACGTTTCAGGTGAGAGGGGGGGTGTACGCCGAGAATAGTGGCTCCGCTTACCGGCGGTTGGGACTAGAGGAATAAACTGGGACCTTTGTCGTTTGGGGAAGGCTGATCTGGGTGGTGGAGGGGCGATTCCAGGAGCTTAATTTGAAACTGGAACAATAGCGGCGATCGCCGTGTCTAATGGTAAATGTGGGCATAACACTCCCAGCCATTGTGAATAAGGTGTACTGTTACGCTTGCTTGAGCGCAAGGCTTGGGCTGAAATTGTGCTTCATTCAGAGGGCGTGGACTTTCAGTGTAGCATACCTGGCCGTCCCATGATAGGGGGAAGATATCAATGAAGAAAAATTATCCCCCAACAGGGGGGGGAAGGGGAAAGGAGACGATCTGGAGTTAGCTAGGGTGGGGGGAAGAAGAGACGATTGTTTTCTCATTAAAAATTGAATGCGGAGACAACTGGGATCGTAGTAGCGTAGCTATCAACATGGTCAGTCGTTACGTAGTGATCACAGAGCCGTGCAAGTAGTTGGTTGATCAGGAAAGGTATCTGAAATATGAGGCGCAAGGGACGGAAGTGGTGGGTATGGAGTAATTGTTGTAAGAAGCCATGACTTGTTTAAGGCGTGTCTGGGGGAGAAATGAGTCACGGGCCTGGAAAAGCCAATGTTAGTTTGGCGGATGCCAGGTTGGGATTGGTAAGGGGGCCGTAGAGGTGGTTTGTCTAGGTGGCTTCGGGTGAATGATGGTGGGGGAGGTGGGAAAAAAGTACTGGCACGTGGAATTGGTGTGGTAAAGTGAGGAGGAATTTTGATAAGCAGGGTCAAGTAGGTTGACGAATTTTAACATTGAGGAGAGATCGTATAGAACAGATGCTAGGTCATCTTAGAATTGTGCCGCGATGTGTGTTTGACGAGGTAAAAATTTGAAGATGAAGAACCACGATGAGGATGAAGAATTGTATGTGGAAAGATGAAGAAGAAAAACAAAGAGTTTTGTGAAGCAAGTGGGCGTTGGTGTAACAGAGGGGTAAAATGCGAGTACCAAGGTCATGGGTTTTAAATGAACTGGGGGACAGATGGATGCTATGCTACTTTACCGGGGTGGGTAGAGTGTAAAAATGACGTGCGCTGGAAAGGGTCCCGAAATAAAAAACGGGTGGCTGAAGCTGAAACGGGACAATGCATGCCCTGGGTGAGGTACAGCACAAAAAAAATGCACAAAAAAAAAAAGATGGGCCGGGTCTTAGCTGGCATCCTTTGCATTGACTCAGGATGGATCAGTGGGGGGCATGGACCGGAGGGGGGGAATTGCGGTTTGTGTGGATGGTGCTGGTGGTGGCCTGGTAAATGAAGATGACATGCACTTTTGTAGTGGTGCGCTGGGAATACGGGGAAATCGGCAATATTGGGTTTGAAAAACGACCTGTGCAGATATCCAAGCTGAAAGACATGGCAAGTAGACGCAGGATTGTGATTTGCGGGGCGGGGTGGCAGAAATGGGCGCGAATTTGAGAGTGTCCAGAATGGAGAGTGGGTGGATATGTCATGCTCCGATGGAATTCCGTTAAGTCGTGAGTCCGAGTCTGGGCCAGCTGTAGCAGTCCGTAGAGGCCATGTGAGTTCATGTTGGGGGTGAGTGGTTAAGTGGGGGGGGGGTGTGATTGTTGATAGTTTGACTACAAGAGCAGCCCAATATAATGCCTGTTCGATTTAATGAAAATTTATGAAAAAGTATGTTGCGCATGACAAACTTGGCCAAATTGTGACAGTTAGGAACACAGAGATATTGTGTGTATACGTGAAAAGGGGAAGGAAGGGAAAAAAGGGGAAGGAGGGGGGGGAGAAAGGGGGAAAAGAAAGGGGGGGGGGGGGGAAAGGAGGGGGAAAGGGAAAAGGAAGGAGGGGGGGGGGGGGAGGAGAGGGGGAAGAAAAATGGAGGAAAAAGGGGGGGAAAAAGGGAAGAAAGGTTAAAACATGCGTGAGTGTGCGGCCTCGACACAGCATGTTAGAAAGTCGCGATCAAACTCGTAGAGTCCGATATTCACAAATCTCGTTTTGTGGGCAGTGTCAGGTGAACAAGGATAATAATAAGGAAAGCAACTTCAAATGAGTTTCTGCAGGGTCGTCGCCCGGGCTCAGACGGATGTCCAGATGCTGTCACTGGGGGACCATCCAAACTCTTGTGAAGATACGTTTTTAGTGTACCTGCGGTGTAAGCCTGCAAAAATAGGGGGTTAAGTATGGTCGTGGGATGTGTTCGGGCCGAGGGGGGCGTTTTGTGTGAAGGTTCACGGTGATGAAAGCGATGGGTGTGAATCAGCAGCATAGTGGGGAAATTAGAAACAGATCCAAGGTTTTGGGAGGAAAAAAAGCGGTGCATTTAGGTGTGAGATAAAATTAGTACTGCCTGTGATATGTGTGGTTCCAGAAGGTGTTGAGCGACTGCGGGTAGGCTGGACTGACATAATTCAAATCAAAAACACCTGAGAAGGGGTAAAAAACGTTATTCAAGAACGTGTTGGAAACATCTCGAAGGCAGGGCAGGAAAAGCGTAAGGTGCAGATCAGAAGAGAGAAGACCCTTAGAGGTTCTCTGCATGGTGATCACGTTTTTTCGTAGATTGGAAATCCAATCACTGGAGGTAATGATGGTGAAGCGGAAAAATCGTGTTCTTCGTGGCCAAAGAACTTAATCAGCAAATAACTCATAGGACCCTATCAGATGCTGAAAAAGAGTTGGAGGCGAGGGTGTGCGTATGTGACTGGAGGGGGCTGTACCGTCCTCGGACGTTGTCCAGGGGGGAACCCAACCTGCCTCCATTCTGTTGGCGCAGCGTGGGCACTCACTCCTGACGTCATAGTAGCTGATAACCCTTCGTCACGGTACTAAAAGGAGGTTAGAAAGATATACCAAATATGCCTCAAAAAAAAGGCCAGACATAACACTTGAAATGGGGCGAAACAAACATAAATGGTTTAATGTGGAAGAACAAGGAAGGCGAAAAAGGGAGGTCGCAGCAGGGAAAAAGCGAGGGGGAGACGGGTCTACCAAGATAAAAGGAAATGGTAATTCAATCTCCTAGTGAAAAGTGGGTGGGGGGCTAAGAAGGTGGGCCAAGACAGGTTAACTCAAGGGCAATAGAGGGAAATGAAAAGGTAAAAGATGGAAACAACGAGGCTGTGAAGAAATTGTACAAACAGTCGGACCTAGTTCCCAATGTAAGGGCTTTGCAGTGAATGTGGGTGTCGTAGGAAGGGAATGTGAAACCACAATGTTTAGTATTAGTGGGAATTTGAAACCTGATAATAATACACACTAATCATGGGGAAAGTGGAAAAAAAGTCCACGGTGAGATCACTATTTGAGACTGCCAAAAAGAACCAGAGTAACACGCGGGGGACGTTCAATTATGTGCCCTTCGAGAGACTCACGGACTGAGGGGGTTCCACATGCATGCAAAGCGGGGTGGGGGTGGGCCATGTGTCACGTTGTGGTAGGAGCCCTGGGGTGCTGAGAAGTGTTCTGTGAAAGGTAAAAGACAAGCACGGTGCGGGTGTGAGGTGTTTGGGGTGGGGAGGGTTGTTATTGGCTGCAGGTAGGGGAAGCAGAAACAATAATAATCTAGGGTGATCACTCGCGGCGTGCGTGGAGTCACACTCGCGAAGTCCAGACTCAGCGGGTCCGTGTCTGGCAGAGGTGTTCTGTTTTCTGTGAGTTTGGGCAGTCTTCTTTTCTCTAAACCGGGTGTTCAGAGACTTGCGGCCCTAAGAGTGCCACTCACTAGGAAAATCAATTCCTCCAAAATTCTATGTGTCAGACAGCCAATAGAACCCCTAAATTGTACAACCCGTCAGGACTGTGAGGTCTCCATCTGATGCCAACCGAGATTGAGGAAACTGAACTGGGTGAGGGGTTAACTCGTCTGCTGACGGGGGGGGGAAGGGGAAATGGAGGGGAAGACTGATAAAACTGAAAGGTGGGAGTGTAAAAGGGGAACGGGGGCTGGACTCTGTGGGCAAAGTCGAAAAAGGGGAGGGGGAAAGGGGGAAAGGTAGAAAGGGAGGGGGGGGAAAGGGGGGGGAAAGGAGGGGGGCTCTGGAAGAAAAAGGGACAGGAAAAAAGAGGAAAAGGGGAAAGGGGGGGGAAGAAAGAGAAATGGGGTCGGAGAAAAGGCGGGAAAAAAAAAAGGCCAAGGGGGGGGGGCAGAAGGTGGGTTATGGGCGGGGGGGTGTTGGGAAGGAAGGGTAGGGGAAACGGTGGGGGGAGGGGGGGTTGGGGCCCCCCTGGAAGGAAGATTGGGGGGGAGCAGTGGAAGATGGGGGGAAGGGGGGGGCGGGAGCTCCGAGGGGAGGGGTAGAGGAAGGTGAGGGGGGGGGGGATGACGAAGGGAAGGTCCGGTAAGGGGGGAAGGGGGATTGGTAGCGAGGGAGAAGCGGGAAAAGAAAAAGATAGGAGGAGTGAGAAGAGGTGAAGGAAGGAGAACGGAGGAATGTGGAAGGAAGGGGGGAGGGGAGGAAAGAGAGGAAGAGCGAAAAAGAAAAGGGAGAGGGGGGGGGGGGGAGCGGGGGGAGAAGTGCAGGGGAGGGGGGGGGAATGTGGGGGGGAAAGAAAAAGAGAGGGGGAGGGAGGGGAAAGTCAAGGAGTGGGGGGGGAAAGAGCCGGGGAATTGGGGGGGAGGGAAAGGAAGGGGGGGAAGAGGGGGGGGGGGGGGGGTCGGGGAAGGGGGGTGGGGGGGGTATGAAAAAAAAAAAAGGGTGGGGGGGGGGGAAGAGAGAAGGGGAGTATGATGGAGAGGAGAGAGGGTGAGGTGGGTGAGAGGGGCCGTGGTGATCAGGGGGCGGGGGGGGGTGGGGGGAAGGGGATGGGAGAGTAGGGAAAAGAAGGTAGGGTGGGGGGGGGCGGTTGGGGTAAAAGGGGTGGGGGACGGCAAACGGAGTGGGGTGGGAGGGGGGGGGGGCATGAGAGGGGGGGGGGGGGGTATTAGGGGGGGGGGAGAGATGTGACGGGGGGGAGGGGGACGCGGGGGGGGGGGGGTGGGGGGGGCGAGAGGAAGAAGAATAGAGGGTGACAATGAAGGGGAACGATAGAAAGGGGAAGAAGAGGGGGGACGAAGGGTGGGAGGGAGGCAAAGGGGGGGGGAGGGCCGGGGAGGAGGGAAAAGTAAGAATCGGGGGGGGGGGGGGGGATGGGGGGGGGTGTGTGGGAGAGGGGGGGGGGGAGGAGGAGAGGGGAAAAGGGAAGGGGAAGAGAAGCCTGGGGGGGGGGGGGAGGGAAAAAAGGAAAGAGGAAAAAGGAGAGTTTGTGGAGTCCTAGATGCTTTCGTGTGGTGTGGAAAGGTGTTTAATAGGTAATCTGGGTAACCATGTGCCTTTTTCAGCGGTGGAAAAGAGTGGGATTGAGGTCATCTCGGAGGTGGGGGGAGGTAAGTTGCGGAATGGGGATAGAGGGAGGAGTGAATTGTGCTGATAGGTAGTGGTATACACTCTGGTTGTGTGCGTTGCTCCGATGAAGGGGAGGAGGGAAAAGGGTTAGTAGGGGGAAAAAAAGGAGGGAAAGGTGGAAATCATAAGAGAGGGTGGGGGGGGGGGGGGAGGGGCACCGAGTACGAGGGTGGAAAGGAAGGGGGTAGAAGAAGGGGGGGGGGAGGAGGAAAGAAGGGGGGGAAGGGGGTCGGGAGGGGGTTAGGAGGGGAGGGGTGAGAAGCTTGGAGGGGCGGAGGGAAAGGGAAGTGTCGGTGGCGAAGGGGGGGGGAGAGAAAGGCAGGGAGATTGGGGAAACAGAAAGAGGAAGGGGGGGGAAAGGAGGGTGGAAGGGGGAGCAAGAGAAGGGGAGGGGGAGTTCGGTGCGCAGTGGGTTGTTATATATCATGCAACCAAACAACGGTTCTGGTTGCATTGCTTAGTAGGAAGGCGTTAGTGCTGGCTTACGGGGTTAATTGGTGTGTTATAAATTAAGTATGGAAGTGGTTGATATGAAATTCTGATAAGAAGCTTTGAGAGCAGGCGAAGAAAACTCTAACCAATTGGAGGAGTAAACTGCTATTGATAAGGGGGAAGGAGTAAGGTAGCTTCTATGTTTAAAAAAATTCATGCACGTGCTATGGAGTGGTTTATACTTCTAGAGGTTGCGGAGGGTGGTTATGACAGGTGCTATAAGTGTATTTGTGACATTGTGTGTAGAACGGTTTACTGATATGGTATAGTGAAGTTACATGGGTGTCATTGTGGCGCATGTGGTATAGGCTTTGGATAAACTTAAATGAAAAGGTGTATGAAATTTAATGGACTGAATAGAGAAGGATTTGAGTTGAGTTGGAATCTGGGGTACATAGAAATGAATAGCTGTATGATAAAATCTTTTCTGGTACAGGTAATTGTGGGAAGTTTGATGATTCAAATGCATGTGTGATGTTGATAATCAATGAAAATGAATAAACTGTTTGCTGTATAGGTTATGAGAATGATCCAAATGTTGCAACTCTGTATGATTTGTAGATGTCTTAAATCGTGTGAAGGTGAACACGGGGTTGGGGTGAAAACATTCAGGGTAAATGAGAAGAATTGGGGAAGTCGTGGAAAAATTCGGTGTAAGTTGGAAAATAACAAAGGAATTGTACTGCTTGTTCTAATGAGTGCCCACGTATAACGAGGATGCGTAATGGCTGTGCCGCCTGTAGCGGTCTGGTAACAAGTTCTGTGGGGGGCTTTCAGTAAAGTTACTAGATTGGAATAAATCATTTCATTTTGTGCAAGACTAATTTCTGCTCTGAGAAAACGATCGTCCCTGAGTTGATGGTCGTTAGCGGTCGTCTATACCACTGCGAGTTTTTGTAAATAAGTTGTAAGACTGTTTATAAGATAAGGGTACGGGTTCGGGGGGGGGGGGCCTTAAAGTCGAGGCTTGGGGGGGTGGGGGTTCGGGACCGTAATGGTGCAAAAGTTCGTACCTAATGTCGGGACGGTTCGTAAGGGGTCTACAGGCGTTCAGGGGAAAAAATCTTATGCGACGAACGGTGATGCAGTGAACCGTCATTGGCGGTGCTCGGTCCATACCGAAGCGTATCTTCAGTTAAAATAGGCGTCTCAGGTGGTGGAGGTATCCAGCTTTCGGGTTAAAAGTAATTCGTGGGGCTGCGGGGAGGGGGGTCATGTGACCTGACAGGCGGGTTCGTAAGGGAAAAAAACGCAAAAGGTGAAAAGGTGTATTCGGTGTTCTAGCCTCTCGAACTGCGGGAAAGGGGTCGTCCTTAGTTATTGGAATTCTGATGCGAAACGTAATTGACGTTCGTGAGGCAAAGTAAAATTTCTGAACGTGTCATAAATCATTGACGTAAAAGTTGTTTCTAATCTGTATGTAAACCATAGTACTGGTTATAGTTTGATCTAAGTTAATATCTTGGTAAGACATTTATTCTGTTGTGGCTTATCAAAACCGAAAAGTTCTTGTACTAAAAGAAGGTGAACATCTTCTAAGGGGATTATTCTGAACGTGTCTACTTCAAGTCGTCATTAAAATTTTTAAGACTTCTTAACGTCCATTCATGAAGTAAAAAGAGTTTTTCTGTTTTCTTGTGTTCAGGAAGACGTGGAAAGTCAAGTAGTGTCGTGTAACTAATGGTAACTGTTTTAGAAATAAAGAAATAAATCAAGAGAATGGCATGATGCGTGTAAGTTTTAAGAGAGTGTGGAACGCAGAATGGAGACGATTATAGACGGGTATGCAACTGGGATTTGTGGGGAGATGTTGTGAAGAAACACTAAATGTGTGATATGATTATAGGGAAGACGAACATATGGAAACATGAACAGGGGGTGCAGTGGGGGGGGGGTCCGGAGAGGAAGGAGAGCGTGTCTGCATATATGAACAAATGTGAGGACGTATGGAATGTGGGTAAAGTAGACGCGGTTTGTTAGGTTGATGTGCGGTTGCTGGGTTGGTGCGCAAGTCCTGATAATTAGAGGGAAAACCTGATATAAATAGTTCCGTGATAACGCCGGATGCTGTCACGGTATGGAGAGGGCAGTATTCGAGTGTTTGATAAAGAAAAAAGAATGGGGGGCAGGAGGTCATTCGTAGCTCTCACTTAGCAGAAATATCCAGAATGAGTTAAACAGAACTCAAGTGGAAGCATGATCTGGTCATAATGCGCCTGGCTGAGTTGCCAGGCCGAGGCGGGGTGTGTTCGAAGGTGGGACAATGACCGTGTAGCTACATTGAATGTCATGAGGCAGGTGTGCCCGGGGACGGGGGCTGTCATATATATAAAGTAGGTTTAGTCAAAATGTTTAGAAATTATATGAAATAATCAAGGTTACGGGTTTATGAAAATCTGTGGTATTGGAAGTACATCAGGGTGAAAGGCTGTGATGGAATACTGTTTTAAATTTATGTAGGGGTTACAAGACGAAGAAAGAATATAAGAGCTATAGCCTTGGCAATGGGTTCCATGGTTGTTCTGCTGTTTCTGTGTAGGTTGGTGCGGCGTCGCGCTTTTAACAGAGTGTCAATGATCATCCGTTGTGGATGGGAGGCAGAGTTGGCTGGGAGAGCGACGCCGGTTGGGTGAGGTGCAATTGCTGGGATGAAAAAGAGAGCAAAACAGGTGGGTAATGGAGTGATGTGCCACGCGTGGGGGGTGGAAAAGTATAGAATTCAAGAGGTCGGAAAAAGAGTCAGTAGTAAAGAGGATAAAATTAAAGGTTGCGGCGGGTGGAGTAGAATAAGGTGAGGGGAGAAAAAGATTTTTAGTACTGGTTAATTTGTGAACACAGTTCGGTAATAGGGCGGTTGTGGGCAGAAAGGAATTAATCGAACAGTTTTGTTTACTTTGTGCTTAATGGTTTGAAACGAGGGGGAAAAAAAGGGAAAAAGAGAAGCGGAGAACTGACTGATAGATACCTTGTTAATGAATAACCTGGTGCTGGGTAGGGTCGGCTTTTGAGCCGGCTTCTGTGTGTATATTTCGAGAGGGAGACTGGCCGGAGCTGTATGTTTGTACTGGTATTGGGGGTTGCATAAGATTAAGGTGTGAGAGGTATCGTGAGTGTGTATTGGATTTTGGTAACAAACAATAAGAACCATAATGTTCATTCAGAAGTTCAAATGTAAGGAAAGAACGCAAACACGGTCGAAAATCTGCAATAGATACTGAAAAGTAAGTAAGAGTGCTCCCATTTAAGGCGCGAAAACACTGGGTAAAAAAAGAAAGGTTTAGGACGGAATGTAGCGGTTCAGCGAGGGCCGGAACAGGAATTCTAATCTAAACCGACACCAGTCCTGATCAAGAGAAGTCGACGGACAGTTAGAGAACGCCTGGAAATAGGGTGGGCATACTCTCTGTGGAAAGTTAGTTGAGAAAATTCGGGACGGGAGCAAGGGAAGGGAAAAAGGAAGGGAGTGCGCGTGCATGACACCGAAGATTCGCCGGAAGGGCGAGCGGAGTGGGGCGGCGCGTGGCAGTGACAGGCGGGGAAAAAATATGTTACATACATAAGAGCGAATAAGTAGTGCGGTTCACAAAGTGTGAAGGTGTACCAACTTTAATCGTAGAAGTAGTGTCCATGTCGCAAGGACCATACTGGTGGTGCAATTTAGAGGTGCAATGAATGTCAGGAAACTTTCACACGAGCCCAAGATGTAATGAAAAAGCCAAAAGAACTGACAGCAACTGGTGATGGAAAGATGGCGCACTTTGTGTGTGGGGTGAAGGGGCGAGCAGAAAACTTTGTCGAAGCTTAGATGAAGGGGTGAGCAAAAACCCGTGGTGTCGTTGTAAACGCTGGTGTGCGGTTGGTGCTCTGAGAGATCTAGTCTATAAAAGAAGGGGGGGAAAAAAAGGTGGGGGGGCTGAGTTTGTGCACCAACAAATTCGGCAAATATGCCTTCTTTATTACCAAATAGGGCACAATTTGACGCAGAAAAGTGATGAGCGTCGTGGGGGCCATGTTGTCTTTACCGCTCTTGAGGGAAAAAACCGTTGAAATCGAAGATACAGTTGCAGTGGGGTCGGAAGATTGTCAAGATGTGGTGTAGAGAGGAAGGTCAGTGTAGGTTACCAAAACACATTAGGTCGTTTGACAGGGTCGGCCCAACCGTCATGTGGTTGTGGGGTGGGGGTGCACGAGCTTCACACTGTGATGTTAGGGTGTGCGTATTGTATACATTGATGAAATTCTGATGGCCAAATGTGGGTGGAGTGGGCCACGAACTGTCTTGGTCATTTGGAGCAGTCGTTTGGGCGCCCTCACAGGGGGAGGCTTCGGCCCAAGGGAATTTTGCGTTATGAATGATGGTTGTTGGAGATTGCCCAAATTTTAGAAATAGATAGTTAGAGCGTATTTAGCCTACGTTGGTGCAGAAAGGCCAGTGTCGTAATAGTGGTGAGCGGGTGAGCATCGAACAATGGTACATGGGGACGAGAAACCGTAACTAAACAGGTTAAAAAGTATTTAACACGCATTTTATAATAATGACAAACTATAAGACTACAAATGAAATTTTGTGTATGCAGAGATATGAAAAGGCCAGGATAGAAAGGAGGCGTACCGCGAGTGTGGGGTGCACAGTAAGAGGAATGGTTGACAAAAAGCACTATTTTTCCTTATTGGAACTGGTGGGTGGGTGCCCGAATCAAGTATATCACATACTGTTGAGAAACCAAAAAGGGGGAAGGGGGAAGGGAAAGGGGGGAAAAATCGAAACAGACACAGGAAGGACAAGAGAACAACCAACAGAACGACACGGTGGTGCAAGTTGTGGTGGAGAGCTTACAGCCATAGGCCGGGGGTCAGCGACGCACAATGAAGTGGCGACAGGGGGGGGGGTCAAAACGCCGAGCAGGGGTCCACTAGACGAAACGCCAGCTTTAGTCCGAGGAGGAGAAAAAACTTGTAGGAGGCGAAATTATGGAGAAAGAAAAAGAGAAGAAGGGGGTCAGTTATGAGAAATCACTGTCAAGTGGAAGACACGTGCATAGACTGCATAGTTGAGCGGACCGGATAGAAACCGCATAGATCCCAGACAGTGGAGCAATGTGATGGCGCCGCAGATTGGGAGGTAACGTGCGCGACAGTCCAATGTGTTCCACCGTGGTGTGCTGTCGCATACTATGTACGGAGGGAAGGGGGCGCTGGAGCGGCTTGTAACACAATTTTAGAATGTTTGTGAACTTATTAAGTCACCACTCCACCTGCTCGACGGGGACGCTGGTCCCGTGCCAAATTTCCAAATGTTGGTCTCCCCGTCTCATCGGCTCCACTACCTCAGGCAGACGCGGGTGGTCTCTGCGGAGGATACTAAAAAGTAAGCAACAACACCGTTATCCACTACGCGCACCGTATCTATGTATTCCGTGAGTGACAGCCATAGGAGTACTTAGGGCGGGTGACCAGGAGCTGTCGCAAGATGAAACGTTCGTGGTTAAGTGTAGCTTACGTCCTTCCCTCTCTCCTGACGTTCGTTTTTCATGAACGTGAACTCAGTTCTAAGTTCTTAACGTGCTGTGCATCCTGTGTTAAAATAAGCGACGTGATATCAGGATCTGATTAAAAATAGGGTGTATGGGGCTCGGTCATGTGGTAGTGCGGAGTAAATGGTGAAATTAGGGCACAGCGAAGAATTGACGAGCTGAAGGGAAAAGGAAGGGGGGGAAGAAGAAGGGAAAAAAAAAAGGAAACTAGTGAGGTGTGTGGAGAGAGAGGTCTATATGGGTGTGGATAGCAGAAATATTGTGGACGTTCAAATGGGGAAAGAAGGGGGAAAATGGGGGGGGGGGGAGGGGGAGAAGAAGGGGGGGGGGGGAGAGGGGAAAAGAGAAGGTAGAGGGGGAATAGAGGAGGAAGAGGAGTGGGGAGGGGAAAAAGTGGATAGGGGACGAAAGGAGGGGGAAGGGGGGGTCGTAAATATTGTGAAACCAAGTAAGTTCGGCTGTATGGTTACAATTTAACGTGGTATAAAGCAAATGTATGTGGTGGCGTGATGTGAAAGGCAGGTGATCTGGTAGTGCATTTGAAATTAGAGGCAGGTGAAAAGTAAGGCGATTGATGTAATGCAATGAAATTGCGTTACAATATACATTTTCTGTTTGATTGCTAGCATAAATGCTTGTGCTATGTGTTGAAACAACTTTCGTGGGGGTATAATTGGTTGACAATAGTGAAGTGATATGTGGGGTACGGTAATGTGTAATGGTATGTAATGTCATGAAATAAATAGATGACGCATTTGTGCTGAGCTGGATCGGATATGAAATGTGGGAAGTTAGGTTTGATAGTGAAGCGATAAAGTGACAAGCGTACAGGATGAAAAGTTTTATGATGAGAAAATGATCCTGGAATTACTGAAAATGAAATCTCCATGAGACATTTTATAAACCGTTCGAGAAAGGGGGGGGAAAGCACCTCACAGTCTTGACCTGGGGAGAAGTACGAAAAAAGGAAGAAGAGGGAAAAAGAAGAAGAGGGGTTGTGTCGTTAATGAATGAGGGGTGGACATGGAGCGGTGGACCTCGGGAAAAAGCGAAAGGGGGTCCCAATGAGTCTAATTGAGCGTGGGGATAGAAAGTGGGGAGGGATCAGGGTGTCGGAGAATCAAAACACTGCTAATGAACCTAGTCGTTGTGGTGGAGATAAACTATCTATCGGCTTTGTGGTAATTTGTACTGGTGTATAAGTGGGTAAAACAGGTACTAGGTTGGAATGGTGTCCCGCGTGTGCTGAAAGTATACGGTCTTTAAAAGTCTCTTAGTATTATTTTTCAAGTCCTACAAATATGGGTTTTAGAACGCGTATCGGGGAAAAAAGGGAAAGGGGAAAAGGGGGGGGGGATGGGATGAAGATGAGAAGGAAAAGAAGGGTAAGAATTGGGAAAAGGGTGGAAATAATAACATAAAAGTTAAAGTAAAGAGGTGAGTAATTGGGGGGGCAAGTTTAAACTAAGAGTTTTCAAGCATTTTTTGGTTTAAGGTACAGAGGGGGGTTGGAAGATCAATGAGGGACAGAAGAAGCAATTGGAAAAGGGTAAGTACAGCATAGACCATTAAGTTGGATAGTGAGGGAATGAAGTGTTTTGGGTGGGAAGAAATACATTTGATGTATGGATAGAAAAATCACAATGTACGTGACTACATGAATTATTTTTGGTTTTCAAATTACCAAGTAAAGGATTTGTATTTTTATTATTCATTGTGTAAGTACTTAATTTGGATAATAATGTATTGTATTTAGTTGTTTTCCTTTAGAAAATTTGTTATTGTTTTTGTAATTACATTGGTTGCATTATTAATTTACTTTTTGGCTATTAAGTGATTAAATTAATAACGATGTTGGGGATTGTTGTGTTTAGGGTGCTATGAATTTATAATGTAATTTAAGATATGATGGAGGTGATCATTCTCAAAGATGATGTCCTTGAGTGGTTTTTTGTAAAGTGGTTTTAAGCAAAGTGTATTTACGTTTTATAAGTGTTTTTTTTTCATATCTATTTCTTGTTATATTATTTTGAGTGCTTGTGTTGGGAAAGAAAGGTTTGTTTTTATGTTGGGAGTTTTTACTTTGGGACATTTGGGTGTTATTATATGTTAATTATGAGGGTGTTATTATGTATGTAGAGCGGTTTTTTCTATGGGATTTATTTCCTTTAGGTACTTTTCGGAGTGGGTCGGTTTGGGATTTATTACGCTTTTATTTGGTGTAGGGATTTACATGACATTTTGTTATTGAACAAACAAGAAAAACTTCCGGTTTGTATGAGCGGACAACAGTGGTTAAGTAGCAATGAGGAGATACATAGGTTAAATCTGATGTTGATAATTTTTGTTGGGAGTGAACTATAAAAGGCCATAATGCTGGGTTTTTTGTTATTTGATTATATGAATTTTGACTGTGTGAGTCGGAGTATGAGCTAAGATTGAGGTTGGGTGGATTGGATTTAAAAGATTTGGACAAATTGACAGGACATCATCAGACGGAGATAACATTGTTTTGTATGCGTATTATTGAGGTTTTTGACATGTGGCATCGGTTGGCGAGAATTCTGACAATTATGTTTATATTACGGGGGGTGTTTATGTGATTTGACTCCAGTTTCTTGTTTGGTGTGGTTTGTGTTGGTGCCAGGCATCGTGCATACAATCGGGTGGCACTGAACAGAAGAAAGGGAACGCACCATAATGGCTTGTTCTATAAATGAAGGGGTGGTTAGAAAATTATGATAGTTGATGATACCCGAAGTTGATCATAATTTGGGAGAAGTGGTGGAGGGGGGGGACATGAAAAGTAAGAAAGGGATAAGGATTAGTTCAATTGTATTGACGGAGCTGGGGGATGGGAATGGAACATTTGGAGGGGGTAGGTCTCGCGTCGCGGTTACGCCGTTGTTCTTAGGGCCCACATTACCCGTTTCTTAGAAGGGAATGGGAAGGGAGGGGAAGGAGGAGTGGGGGTGGGGGGGGGGGGGGAGGAGGTGGTTGGGGGGGGGGGGGGGGGGGAATGGGGTAGTTGGAATGGGTGGGTATGGTTGAAATTAGGTGGGGGGGGTAATTGGGGAGGGTGGTGTGGGGGGGGTGGAGTAAAAGAGGTGTGGAATAAGGGGGGGAGTCCGTTCGCGGGGCCGCGGTTTCTTTTTAGAAAAGAAAGGGGGGTGGGGTCGAATGCCTAAACAGTGGGTGTGAGCGGTGTTGCAGGTAACGTTCGGTATTGGACGCGGAGGGCTGGGTTCGTGTTTGGGGGGTAAGTTGGTGAAACTTATGGGTCATAGATGTGACAATTTGAAGGGGAATCATGGCGAAAGGATCAAAGTTGGGTTTTGACTGGGGGGGGGGGATAAGGGAAGGGGAGAAGGGGAAGGGGGGGGGGGGGGGGGGGGGGGTCTTATACCGAAAACGCTCGCGGGGTCTAAATGATGTAGTCGGGCAAGTTCGCGCTCCTGCAAAGGGGAAAAGAAAGGGGGGGGGGGGGTCAAATATTGTTGTGAAATCTGGGCGGATCTCACACCGGAGCTTTCTGTGCCAACGTGCTTGCGCGGTCTGTTTTGATGTGGGTGGTCGGTGGAAAAGGAAAGGGGGGGGGAAATCTATGGGGAAGGGGGAAAGCAGATGCGTGCTGGGGTGGTTTAATTGAATTAGCAGTCGTTGCCTAATGTAGGGCTCGTTCTGGTAAATATCATGGGGAGGGAGGGGTCGCTTAAATGCGTCGTCGGGCGCTTATGCTGAGCGTCGTCTAATGACACTACTTAAATGATTGATTTTTTTGGAGCTGGCGGGGGGGGAAGTCGTACTCTGTTACCAGGAGAGTCAGGTGAGTCGTCGGGTCTGTCCATAACAGTACGCCATACTTGGGTTGCGTGGCGTACTGTTCGAGAGCAGTCGTGTGTAACTCTGTCCGTAATCGTATGGGAAGGGAAGGGGGGTGACGTTGTGATCCGAACGAGCGTCGGGTTTTTTGGCGGCATCAGGGGGGGGCAAAAGGGAGGACAGCGGTTCGGTAAAAAAGGGGGGGGGGGGAGGAAAAAGGGAATAGGAAAGCCCTCAACTGATCTCCTAGTGAATTGGTATCGAGGCGGTGGTCGTGAAAAGTACTAAAGTCAAAAGGTATAGTTAGATGACAGAGGTGAATGGTGAGTAGTAACTGTATGAAAGGTATAGAGTGGTGGGTAATAGGTGACGTTGTTGAAAGAGCTGCCCGGGAGGAACGACCTCAGAATTTTGGATTATTGAAATTATAATGTATTAATGTTGTTAAGCTAGCCGTTGTTCATACCTAGATGTGAAATACCGTGACTACTCGTCCTCATGTCAAGAAAGGAATAATACGTGCAGTGTTTGTGGGCCCAGCAGGGGGGTCCTAGGTCAGCTAGTGGTTCGAGATAGGTAAAATGTGGGGAGCAGAGTAGGGCTAACTCTTCGGGTTGGCGCTGCTGGAGGGAAAAAGTGGTAGTGTCGCATTTAACGGTGAGCTGAATCACGGGTGGGCCAGGGGAATTGGCAAACTAACACCGGGGAAAAGAACTACAGTTCAGACAGTCCGGAAGGACATGTCACGATAAAAATGTAACGAAATTTTGTTTTGTGGAGTCACGTTAAACATGGGTTGTTGTTGAAATAAGGAAAGTGGGGTGTGTAGTGTGGGGTTGAGTAGAGACAAGAGGATAGATGTCATTGGTGAGTGTTCAAATGTTTGTTGGTGGTACCTGAAATTTGTAGTGTTTAAGGAGAAAAGGGGGTGTGGCGAGGTGGAGTTAAATTACGTAAATCTGAGGGAAGGGGGAAAGGACCGGGGACCCTGTGAAATTTTGGAATGTCCTGTGTTGTGACTGCGTTCATGACGGTCCTACAGTGTCAGTTGGCATGGGGAGTCAGACCGGTGTGTAGGAAAAAAATGTGAGCGCGAGGGATAATGAAGCGTTTGGTAAGAGGCTGCTTTAAGCGAAGAGACAAAGACTGATAAGGAAGTATTGAAGATGACAAGGACCAAAAGTGATGGCAGTGAGAAGCTCGGCTACGTGGTTGTGGCGTGAGTGGGTCGTTCGGAGGCATGCTCTGTGTTTTCATTTGTAGGTATTGGTGCGACGGGGTGGGGAGGGTCCGGGGTAATTGTTATTGTGAAACTGGTTGCGGGGAAAAAGGGAAAGGGAAAAAAGTCGAGGGTACATTGTCGTAATCGTGGAAGTTATTAATTTTGTAAACTCGGGTATGTGGTGGGGAAATAGCATGGCTGGGGGCGTTTTAACAAGGGGGGGCGACAGTACGGGTGCGCGAAATGTAAGGTGGGAAATAGTTGTGTAACTCAATAACGGTTCGTGTTCCTTGAGGGTGGTGGAGGGGTGCGTGTAAGTCGTGGGTGGGTTATTTGGGTGTGTAATAAAAAATAAGCATTAGTTGGGGTAAAACTGTGTATTGAGTTTGATTGTTTAGAGGTGTGCTTTCTGAGTTTGTGCTGAATATATTCATAGCTTGTAGGGTGTTGTAGTGGATGTCCACACACATCCCCACACAGCACAGCACAACACAGATCAGTAGGTGAAATTTATGAAATCCCTCTCAAGAGTGGGGTAGAACCATGGAGGAGAAAGGACAAACAAAACATTTATGTCGTAAGCACATGAACACACGAGACACATATGGCGAGGGTTCAGATCACTGGAGTGCAGCATGACGATTGATAGGGGGGGAGGGATGTGTATGCGTAATAAATGTTTCTGTGGGAATAGGTTTGTGCTTGCCAAGTGAGGTGTGCGGAAGCCTGGTTTTGCACCGCAAGGCCCGCTTATCTTTCAGGTTTTCTCGTGATCTTTTTTCTTTAGCAACGGGAGAACACTGACCATGTGGGCGAATTTTCAGGGGGGGTTTCTTGGTCTTTTTAATATACTAGACAGAGCACACAAAAAAAGAAAGTGAGGAAGGTGTCCCGGGACAATGAAAATGTGTAGTCTAGATAAATTATCATTAGTCCGCGGATCCTCCCTATATTGAGTTGAGGATGACAAATAATAAGGGGGATTAAGATACTGCATCTTATGAATAAAAATCTAACGAAGCGTATTCGGTCAGCGACTGTTTCCCATTAGGACGATGGTGTACGGTGGGCAAACGAGACTATCCATGAAGAAAAAAAAAAAAAAAGGAATTCTAAGACGCTGTGCATCACCGTTAGTATTTTGGAACAAGTAAAATTATCCAATTCTAATTCATACACAATAAATGATTGTTTACTAATAGGATTAGTCGGAAAAAATTCGCATTAGCATGTTCACTGTGCACATTTATATTCCTTCCGTCGCTTCAGATCATGATTAACAAATCCACAGTATGTTTGCATTTTTGTTGTACTAAATGAAGACTTAATTGGTGTTGTCTTTTTAAACTAATTATCAATCTAAATTTCATTCTACAAAAAAAGTAAACCATTGTATTAATGGCTAGGTTATAAGATTTTTAAAAACAAAAACCTTGAACATAGTAATGGTTTTAAAATAAGGTTGGGAGAAATAACTAAAGTTAAGAAATTATAATTTGGAATCTTCTGACACCGTTATATGGCATGTGAACCAAATGAAAAAGTTATTGTTAAATCGGAATACCTGTCAATAATAAGATGGTTGTGTCGTTGTTGGCTATGACTTCCGACACCAGTAAATTAAACTTATGAACTAACGGGCAGATTATAGAAGGGGGGGTGCGCGAAAACTATAGAACTGCATAACTAAAGGTTAATGATATCCAGTAGTCGGGTTCAAAAAAAGACTAAGTGAGGGTAAAAATTTTTAAAAAGTGGTAGGGTCATGAGCTAGATTAGTTATAATAATCTAAGGCGTTATATTTGACATGTGTTATGTAATTGGGGATCGCCGGAGGTGTTGGTTATTCATCATCTCGTTTGTACAAAAACTTTGAAAAGAAATAGTAAATCAAGTGTGCTACCCTTGCTATGTAGGCAAAGATGAGATTTCTGGGACAACCGGAGAGGGGGGAAAAAGTCACCGAATTTATGGCACACAAGAAGCATCCATAGGCTACAACCCATTTTCAAAAGGACGCACTAAGAAAACCCCAAGTCGTGATGCGTCACTACTCTCTTGGACTTGCGAGAGGGGAGAGGGCAGGAGGGAACACACACCACCCCATCATTCTCGGAAGCAATTAAAAACGTTCACCAATCACGTCACATGGTGGCACGCAAGAGGAGGCAAGTCACACATAATGGGTCGCGGAGTAGATAAATAAATCTGAATCTGTGTAGGTGAGAGGAGTCACCAAAATGGTGTCGAGACGAATTAGTGTCGACCGTCTTAAACCGTGGGCGGATAAAAGGAATTACACAAAAAACTTATAATAATGTGGTTTCAGGGTGGGGGGAAGAAAAAAAGAAGAAAGCTCTGCGCCCCGTCA
>NW_025905225.1:23191-46103 GCF_018835915.1 Vigna umbellata
CCCCCCCCCAACACCCCCCCCCCCCCCCCCCAAAAAAAAAAAAAAAAAAAACTAGATTTGAATTAATCCACCACAACTTCGTCACAATCCTCACAGAAAATTCCAGACAAATGCAACTCCCACTTCTGAAGTTGCATTTTTTCTAGAACCTCCACTCCAAACACACAAAAAGGTTTATCCCCAAGTCAACTCCACGTTCTAAATTAGACATTGGTGGAAAACCTGATAATGACTGAATAGTCAATGGTCTAATAAACCCAATAACAATCACAAACACTATATGTAAGAATTTGGATTTAGGTCTAACTGGATCCTTTAAAACTGACTCACGATGTGAGGCAAGGATTGAAACAAGAGAAAAGGAGAAGAGAGAGTGGAACCTGGGAAGGAGCGTGGTGTTGTTTGGAGCGCACGGCGACGCATTCCGGGGGCGTTTCGAAGAGCGAGAGAGGGAAGCGCTTGTAGGCGGCGCCGACGTCGAAGTAGATGACGCCGGTGGTGGGGACATCGACGCGGATGCTCATGACCTCGAGCCAGAGGAAGAGCTCCTGGGCCTGGAGGCCCGTGAGGGCGTCGATCATGCCGCAGCTGAGGTGGCCCGAGACGTTGCGTTCGTAATGCAGCTCGTTCTCGAACTTGGCGTTGCAGGCCTCGTCGAGGTGGACCCAGAAGCTGCCGTCATGGGCCAGGCCGAAGTCCCTGACGCCCTTGGGGAATAGGCCCATGGGTAGGCCGTAGTCGCTTAGGACCTCGTAGATGGTGGTGGCATTGGTCTGGCGGCTGAGCGAGGCCGTGGGAGAAACGAGAGCGAGAAGAAGAAGGAAGAAAGGGTGCGCGAAGAAAAGCATAACTGGGTTGAGGGTTTTGGGTGCGTGGATTGTGAAGGTTTTAAGGTTGTGGGAACATTGTTTGTTCGTTGGTTTGCAGAAGAAGAGATCAGTGAAATGGGTTTTGGGATTGGCGAAGAGAGAGAGAGAGAGAGAGAGAGAGAGAGAAACAGAAGAAAGGGTGACAGCTTGTATACAGAAGGGATTAGGAGAAGAATGATCAATTATTGGTATTCGGTGGTGACTGCTCTCAGTGCTATGTGCTGTGTGGGCCTTTTTTTCCTCTTTCTTTTCTTTTCTTTTCTTAGTTTCTTTCCTCCATTTTCTTACAATTTTTTCTTTTAAAAGTTATCTTTAATCTTAATTAATCTATATTTAACTTCTTACAACAGTCGTGTATAGATGATAATTATAATTTTAAAAATATTTTGACAATTATTTAAATCAAAATGTGTGTGTATGTGTATAGAATTTTTTCTTATTCTTAATGTAAAAGGAATTTTGAATGATAATTACAAAGACAATAAAGTTTGTATATTTTTGTAATTGCAATCTACATCGTAGACAATATATTGGAGGTGTGACAACGATCGTAATTTTGTCTTGTTTGAATCATAGACCATTATTTTGTGTAATGAATTTAGATAATCATGTTTTGCAATTATTAATGGTAACTGTTATTTTTGTTGAACAACTTGCTCAGTCACCATAATTGTTGACTTTATCAAGTAACAGATGGCGTATGCGCTACCTTTTCGTTAGATTGAATTCACTCCAAGTCAATTTATTAATTAAGAATAGTGTTGACTCTAATCTAAGATTAAGGCAGGCTTATTTTTTTTAGTTTATTTTTAAGATAAACATTGAAATTATAAACAGTCACAAAAAGTGTTTCCGGTAAAAGACGTATCATACAAACTAATCTTTTAATATTTTAGAAATCAACTTGTTTTCTTTTCTTATTTAAATATACTTTTAACAAAATAACCTTTCAAAACCCTCGACTATTATTTAGTGATATAATATTAAATAATATATATAATTAAAGCCGCAAATATAAAAAAAAACAAACTCTTTTAATGATTATATATACTGTATATTAGAATAACTACACTATGTAACTAATATACAAAACAAAAACCAAAAAAAAAAAAAGACTCCATCTTTACTAAACACTTGTAAAAAATATCTATATAGTATATAACTGTAACTAACACAATAGGCAAAGATTTTCTTCTAACGCCAATACCTAATAATTGAAACCCTAAACTTGTAAATGGCTTCCTACTCTCATGACAAATAATAATAAAAAAACATCATCCACGATACCCAACCACTGTTATGCACCCACAAAAATTTTTCAGTCGATTCATATAAAGAAAAATAACGCATTAAAATGCCCAACCTGAATACCACATCTTTTAACTTTTGTACCTCAGATTAAGTCAAACCCATAACCACAATTACCTAGAACAAAATAACAAAGGTGTAATTGCCAAACTTTGATATATGTTATATTTTTAACCAAACAACATCCACCGTGATGCAAATAATTGTTTTTAACACCATCTTATAAATAATTAGCTTCAATTTTATTTAGATAGAAATTGATAAAGGTGGGAACATTAGGCTCAAAAGAACAACCCGAAGGTTTATAGGATGGTTTAATTTTATCCATTCTTAAAATGGTTCATTTTCTTACCTTAGAGTATTCTAGAAGGAGTTTGTTATAATTGTTATGTTTTTTTTAGGCCTGAGTGCCACGTAACAAAAAAGAATCTTCTCTCCGTCTTTCCTTTAATTATATTATTTTGCATTCAATGAAGAGGAGGAAATCAATATTCTCATCTTCCTAATTGTCTTTTCTTAGGAGGCAACACTGACCTCGAATCGAGTGCTTATTCACTCACTCTTAACATTTGGTGCTTTCATTGCCCTTTTCCATGGCTGATGGTACGTTTGAAAAATCTCTCTGACAAACTTGATGATGTGCTCACACAAATGTCCCTTTTCTCCACCCACATGACAGACATCCATACTTGTATATCTCACCTTCTCACCCCTCCTTCTTCACCGCACCGTATCCATTCCAGTGACACCTCCTCCTCACAACGTCATTTTCTGAAGCTTGATGTGCCCTGTTTTGACGGCACCGACCCACTTGGATAGATCTTCAAAATCACACAATTCTTTGACTATCATAATACCCCTGAAGAAGAATGCATTATCGTTGCCTCATTTTACTTGGACGGCACCGCCTTGGCCTGGTTCTAGTGGATGTATCACAATGGCCAGATCCACTCATGGCAACACCTGCTCCAAGCTTTGGAAACGTGATTCGCTCCCACGACATTCGACGATCCACGAGGCAAACTCTTCAAGCTAGCTCAAACCACCATTGTCTCAGATTTTCTCACAGAGTTTGAGGCGATTGCAAATCGTGTGACAGACTTACCCCCTTCGTTCCTTCTCAATTATTTCATCTCGGGTCTCGAGCTAGAGATCTGCCATGAGGTGGTGGCCCAATAACCCCCAACACTATCTCATGCGGTTGGCTTGGCAAGGTTGCATGAAGAAAAAAATTGGGATCCCAACCATGTCCCGAAGCCCAAATCGGTGTCTCCTTGGCCTCCTTCATCTATCAGATGCACCATTACTTCCCCTATCCAACCAAACATCACAAAAAACCTTCCCCCACTTCTACCCTCTCCTACGCCAAAAACCTATTACTGACAACTCACTGAAGCAGAGATGGCAGACCGCTGTGAGAAGGGTCTCTGTTTTAACTATGACAAAAAATATTCTCGTTCCAACCGTTGTTAAGCTCGTTTATTTTTTTTTCATTGCAGAGGAAGTTGACTCTGTTGGGAAGGTGACTTAGAATTTCCAACTTTAGATATGGGTGATGGCGTCTTGGAGACAATGGGATATAGCCTAGATCACTCAGCCCAAATCAGTCTTCATGCCCTTTCTGGCATTAGAGCCCCTAAACGTTGCGACTTATGGGCCAAATTGGGCCTCATCAGATCAATGTTTTAGTAGATGGGGGTAGTACCCACAATTTTGTTCAAAGGAAGGTAGCTCAGTTATTAGACCTGGCCTATTCTCCTTCACCTCCTTTGAAGGTTTTGGTTGGTAGTGGTGATGAGCTGACATGTTCTCATGTGTGCCAAGGGGTAGAGCTCTTTCTTCAAGGTCACTCATTCACATTGGATCTGTATGTCTTGGACATGAGGGGTGAAAATGTGGTCTTGGGAGCCCAATGGTTGAAGCAGTTAGGGCCTATTTTGATGGACTATCAAGCTCTCACCATGAAATTCGTCTTCAACGAATTCATTATTGAGCTGCGCGGTGATTTGGGATTGAAACCCACTTCCATTTCACTTCACCAACTAAAGCGGGATGCGAGAACAGATCCTTCGGCCCATTTCTTTTCTCTTTCGGTTTGTCCATCTCACCTTCCAAACTCTTCTCCATCTCATCCTAACACTCAAGTACAACATCTGCTTCAATCGTATTCCACATTATTCTTTGAACCATCCTGTCTCCCTCCCTCCCGAGCCATAAATCATGTCATTCCCTTATTTTCCCATGCCCAACCAGTCAATGTGCGACCCTATAAATACCCCCATGCTTAGAAATTTGAAATCGAGCGTCAGGTTTCGAAGATGTTGGAATCAGGATGGATCTAACCTATCACCAACCCTTTCTCGTCTCCGGTCCTTCTTTTGAAAAAGAAGGATGGTTCTTGGCGCATGTGTGTTGATTATCGGGTATTGAATGCAATAACGATCAATGATCGCTTTCCTCTCCCAACCGTGGATGAGCTACTTGATGAATTAGGCTCTGCTCGTTGCTCCTCCAAATTGGATCTCACTTCTAGGTTCCATCAGATTCGGGTACAACCCAGCGACATCCACAAAACAGCCTTTCGAACACACGATGGCCAATACGAGTATCGTGTGATTCCATTTGGGCTGTGCAACGCCCCAACAACATTTCAGTCCACGATGAATTAAATTTTTAGACCCTTATTGCGTAAATCTATTATAGTTTTTTATATGATATCTTGTTTTTTAGCACCGACTTTGAGCAGCACTTGTCTCATTTGAACCAAGTTTTCCATATTTTATAGCACCATCAGTTCTTTTTGGAGCCGCATAAGTGCTCTTTCTTCCAGCCACAAATTACTTATCTAGGGTACATCGTGGCAAATGAGGGTGTGTCTCCTGATCCTGCGAAGATACAAGGCATGGTTCAATGGCCTACACCCCAATGCATTAAAGGGTTACGTGGGTTTTTGGGGCTTACTGGTTTCTACCGGAAATTTGTTCAAAACTATGCTGTCATTGCGATGCCTCTCACGAATTTACTCAAGAAGGGAAATTTTCAGTGGTCTTCTTCAGCCTAGTCAACTTTCGAAGCTTTGAAATCTTCCATGACGAGTACCTTTGTTCTCAAGCTCTCGGATTTTTCTACACCATTCTATGTCCAAATGGATGCTTGGGGTCTGCCATGGGAGTCGTTCTACTTCCGGACAATCATCCAATTTCTTTTTACAGCAAGGTTTTTTGCCCTCGCTTGTCTAAGTCCTCTGCATATATCCGTGAGTTACATGCCATCACAAGCACTGTAAAGCGGTGGAGTCAATATTTATTGAGCCATTTGTTCATTATACAAATAGATAAAAAAAGTTTGCGTGAGCTCTTAACTCAAGTAATTCAGACTCCAGAGCAGCAGCATTACTTGGTAAAATTGCTTGGTTATGATTATGAGATCCAATAAAGACCAGGAAAACTGAACGTTGTCGCAAACGCTTTATCACATTCTCAAGGACAGTCTCAAAATAATCTTTTCACCTTCACTACGTCCTAGTTTGTATTCCTGCGAGAATTGAAAGCTTCCTTGCTCACTGATCCTGAATTCATATTGATGCGTGATAAGTTTATTATTGATCCCTCTTCCCATCCGCTATTCTGATTGCACGAGGGGATGTTATTGTACAAAGGCAGGATTTGGCTTAGCAATAAATCACAATTTGTGCCACTATTATTGCGTGAGTTTCATGAAACCCCGATTGGGGGTCATGCTGGCATCAACAAAACTTTAAAGCGTCTGAGTGAAAATTTCTATTGGGGGTCTATGGCTAAAGATGTGAAGACATTTGTTTCTTAGTGTGTTGTTTGTCAACAAACAAAGTACAACACTAAATTGCTAGGGGGGCTTCTTCAGCCTTTGCCCATTCCGACAGGAGTTTGGGAGGACATATCTTTGGATTTTATCACCGGGTTGCCTCCTTCAAAAGGTTACATGGTTCTCTTAGTGGTGGTGGACTATTTTTCCAAGGCTGTACACATTGGTGCTTTACAATCCAATTTCACCGCCTACAAAGTTGTAGAGCTCTTTGCCTCTATTGTTTGTAAGCATCATGGTTTACCCCGCAGCATCGTTTCCGATCATGACCCCATTTTATTAGTCGTTTCTGGTCAGATTTATTCAAATTCAGTGGCACATTCTTTGTATGAGCTCTTCGTACAATCCACAAACGGACAGATTTATTCAAATTCAGTGGCAGATTTATACCTCTACTCATTCTAATTCAGGTTTGTCTCCTTTTGAAGTAATGTTTGGGAAGCCGCCACCATCAATTTTGCATTACATAAAGGGCTCTTCCTCTAATGATGGTTGTGACAATGTGCTCTCCTCCCATGAAGAGATAATTTCTCTCTTAAAGCATAATCTGTTAAAAGCGCAAGGGCGTATGAAAAAGTAGGCTGATGCTAAGCGTTGTGACTTAAATTTGGAGGTTGGCTCATGGGTCTACGCAAAACTGCAACCCTATAGGAAAATTTCATTATCTGGTAACAAATATAATAAGCTTTCCAAGCGTTTTTATGGGCCCTTCAAGGTTCTGGAGAAAATTGGCCCGATTGCTTATCGCATAGAGCTTCCCTCATACTCCAAGATTCATTATGTGTTTCATTGTTCTATGCTGAAGCCACATGAGGGTTCGGTTCCGTCTCTCATAGATCAGATCCCCCATACTTCTGTTGATAATAATCCTCTCATTTCACCCTTGGCAATTTTGGATTTCAAAACAGTGAATATGGGGGGCAACCCAACATGTTATGCTTTGGCTCAGTGGGAAGAGCTCTTGCCCGACGATACTTCTTGGGAAAAATGGGATGAGCTTAAATCACTCTTTGACCTTGAGGATAAGGTCATTGTCGAAGGGGATGGTATTGATACATGTGGGAACATTAGGCCCAAAAGAACGACCGAAGGCCTGTAGGGTGGTCTAATTTTATCCATTCTTAGAATGGTTCATTTTCTTACCTTAGAGTATTCTAGAAGGAGTTTGTTATAATTGTTATGTTTTTGTTAGGCCTAAGTGCCACGTAGCAGAGAAGAATCTTCTATAAGTCTTTCCTTTAATTGTAGTATTTTGCATTCAATGAAGAGGAGGAAATCAATATTCTCATCTTCCTAATTGTCTTTTCTTAGGAGGCAGCATTGACCTCGAATCCAGTGCGTATTCACCCACTTTTAATAGAAACATATACCAACGTATGTAACTGTATAAAAGAAATCCATTGCCATTATAAAATTAAAGATCTCATACGAACCAATCATAGATAAGTTTAAAAAACAAACTACAAAACTAGTTCATTTTCCATACTAACTCAAATACAAACAAGAAAAGGCAACAAGAAGAATTAGCTCATCTCACATAAAAAAAACATCTAAACTTTCTTTTACCCACAAAGTTAAACAAGTGTTTATCTCAAATCCATAACATTAATCACATAAAGAAATAAAAATAGACATAACTTAACTTCTTTTACATGAATGGTTAATTTAACTCTAACACTTAATACTGTTGACCAACATTTAAACCTCCAAAATTTATTATTTTTCTCTTTCTTTTTTTACCTTACTGACCTCTAAACCATACCGTTTCAAAAAAATATAACACCCCCAAAGCTTCAATACTAATAAAAACCAAATGATATATATAACATGTTTGGTCATTTGGCTCATTCTAAAAATTAAAATTTAAACTTAAATCATCATTTTCACTATTCTACTAAGTTAAATTTTTCTAAGGTCTTACATTCTTTTCAACACACAAATTTTCGTCCTAAAAAATTGCACTTACTAGAAAAAAAAGGTAAATCCTCCTCGTGTCTTCCCTCACACAAACATCATACACAAAAGAGTGCGTAACTCTAAAGTCAAAAAGCACATTCACACATTTACCATCCAAAATAAACATATCTTGAATCAAATTACATTGAGCACAAACAATCAATACATTATTAGCAAAAAGAGAAGAACTGAGGAACATGATATATAGATGATGATAAAAAGCAAGTCCAAGAATTCAAAACATGCAAATGATGCTAGAAGACTTGTACTTTAGTTTCAAGCTTTTGCAATAAGTCTCTTTTAGTTATATATTGGACCTAGTTTAGAAGGATACATAACAACTTGTAAGATTACTCAGGAAAGTGTTTTATTTCAAAAACGCTCTAGAACAATCAATTATCATAAGAGATAATTGGTTATCCTATTTAATTTAAGATTTTCAGAAAATTCCCTATGATAATCGATTACTACTATTGGTAATCAATTATCATAGCGAGAAAATATTTTTTGTAACAGTTTATAGAATAATCGATTACCACTTATGATAATTTATTATCAGCGGCAAATGCGAATAGACTCTTCAATTTTTGGACCTAATTTTCAAAAAAGAAACTATATATATTTTACCTAAACCTAGTTTAAAAGAACTTTTCTATTAAGAGGTTTAGTGCTATTTTACAGAAAGGAACTCTCTATGTTTTGAAAAGAGCCTTGTAAAACCTAGTGTTGGTAGAGTAAGAGCTTTCACTGAGTGTGTGTTAAGTGATTATGTGCATCTATTGTGGCTAGGAAAAGTTGTCCATCCTTTATGTGTCAAAGGAAATGTTGTCCATCTCTTATGTCTTCAAGAGAGGTGTTTTCTAAGCTCTACTCTACTCTTTGTGATTGTAAGTTCTGGTTATTTCTTAGTGATTAGTTAATTCCTCTTTAAAGATATTGACAACTAGATGTAGGGTCTTTTGATCCAAATCAGTATAAAACTACTAGTGCAACTTTCTCTTTCCCTACACTCTTTATCTTTCTTGTTGTTCTTTATAAAGAATCAATTTTTGTTATAAAATCAATTTGTGAAAGGGAATTTTTTTCTTTCAAAAGACAATTTTATTAAACAAAGTCACCCCCCAGCCCATTTAGGATGTCACTAACCTCTTGTCAAATTACTTAATCACAATTGAAACTTAGCCTTGATACCATCGTATATTAAAGAAAATTTTCAAAAATCTTTATAAAAGAAAACTTGAGAAAAAAAGGAATATTTACAAATTTAATTTAAACAAAATTTGAGATGACTAACTTTCTATGTTTGTGAGATTTCTTCTCCATTAAGATGTTATATGCTATAGACATTGTTGTTAGGGCTTTGACAATCTTGAAGGGTCACTTCAATTTGACATGAACTTGTCTTTTGATGGACCCTTGCACGCATTGTTCCTCATTAACCACATTATGTCACCTCTTTGAAATGATTTAGTTTTGAGCTTAGAATATTAGCATCATGATGTTTGCATGCATCCTTTCAATTTTTTTGTTATATTTCACAACTTTTCCACAAGGTCAGTTGGCCTTTAAGCATTTCTCTTTCAATGTTAGGTCAAACGATTCTCAACACAAGGTTAGCTCTTCTACCGTAACTATTATCATGACATTCATCCCACACACTAGGTTGTTAGCCAATTCTCATGTTGTACTTTATAGGCTCCATTGATAAGCTTATGGTATTTCAAGTAGTTCTTCAACCCATTTTTCTTATGACCTTTAACACCCTTTAGGAATTTGTCAAGACAACTTTGTTTGTCACCTCAAACTATCCAGTTTTCTACTATATTTAATTAAGTTGGTCATATGTCAGATGCCTAGAAATTTGTAAAACTCTTCAATGTCTTTATCTGTAAATTATCTTTCAATGATGATACTATGTGGGACCCTAAAATGACATATTATGTTTATTCATATGAAGTTTTGTACGTGCTAATTTGTTATTTTTGTTAATAGATTTTCCTCAATCCATTTAGTGAAATAGTCAATGATAACAAGTAGGAATTTGCATTGTCCTTTGGCGAGAAAAAAAGACTAACTATATTGATTCGTAGAAAGGAGAAAGACTAAAGAGAGGTGGCGTTATGTACATAAAGTGGACCATATTGTCACATTTTTTAATAGTTTTTTCAGCTTTTTACCATCTTTGTGGAGTCACTTCATAAGGTTGACTTATAATATCACAGTTAAAGAATGCAAAATGTTATATTTCTTTTGTCAAAATGTATCTGACATATTTTTGTGTAGTTTGTTTATGATGTACTCATGTTGAGAATCCAAGTGTGAGTCCAAATCCCATATTGGATAGAAATGAGAAAGTGGAGTAGCATATAAAGGTGAAGAAGACCCATTAACCCATTGTCTTAAGGTTTTGGGTAGAGAGTGATGTCAATCCCTTATGAGGCTAAGCTCATGTCTCATTGGTGTTATATCTCCCAGTGAAATTCTTCCCTTTATAAACCCAAATAAGTATTATTAAAGCTAAGTTAGGTTTAGATGAGTATAATGGTCCATTTACTAAAAGTCTTCCTGGTAAAGGCTTTCAAGTAAGCATGTTTCGTTAAGATCAACGACGATACGAAAATGGATACTCGAATGCTTCCGCTAGAGAGAGAGTGTACCAATGTAGAAGGGACTTACCCTTGAGGGGGAGAATTGTTGAGAATCCAAGTGTGAGTCCAAGTCCCACATTGGATAGAAATGAGAAAGTGGAGCAGTATAAAGGTGAAGACTTATCAAGCCATTTCCTTAAGTTTTTAGATAGAGAGTGATGTCAATCTCTTATGTGATTGAGTTCATATCTCATTTGTGTTGTATCTCTCCAACGCACCCCTTCCTTGTTAAACCTAACAACTTAAATTATGACTTGGACATACATTTTAATAGTAGCACAATTTCCCTCTCTTATATAGGTCATCAACTCTTATTAAGAACTAGAAGACCTTCTTGACAATGATCAATGTAAAGTTGACCTTATAAGTATATCCTAGTTAGGCATTATTTTATATTAATAGTCCTTATAAAATAGTCCTATCATGTTGAAAAATATTAATTTGAGAATTACTAGTGCAAAAATAGGTTTTTATGACGACTTATTATATAGGTTAAAATCCACCCAGCATAATAAGTAATGTGGTGGAAGAACAATAAATATGATGAGACTTTTTATGCCAGTTATCACTAGAACCGATATAGAAAGTGGGTGCGGTGATAATTTCGTAATGAAGTAGAACATTTTCTATGCTAGTTATACACAAAACTAATATTAAAAGTAAGAGTAGTGCAAATTTCGTAATAAAGTAGAATATTTTCTATGTTGGTTATATCAAGAACCAACATCGAAAGTGGGCGTGTAATTTATTTTAAATTTAAAAAACATATATTATGTTGGTTCTTCACTATAATTGGCAAAATCTTTAATTTTTTTATTCCCTATTCTCTCTTTCATGCTACACTTCATTATTTTGCTCGCACCTCTATTCCCTCACACTGCTCCATCCTCGGACTAACTCTCTCCTCCCTCTCGTTAGTGGCTCTCGTCTTCTACCTCGCTGCACTTGATTGTCGCTCTCATTCTCGTTGTGCAAGTTTCTCTCATTTTTGCTCTGGTCAGTCTTAAACCTTAATTTGTTATTATGTTTATTGGATTTGTTATTGGTGCTTATTGGGATAGTATCACAATATGTTTATTGTGTTTTCTATACCAGTGTTGGAGTTCTAGACCTCCTTTGCAAAGAAGTGTGCAACGAGAGTGGTATTGGAGGAAAAGAAAAGGTTTGTGAGAACGTAGACCTCGCAAATGTAAATGAAGAGGCAGAGGAAGCAAAGTATGCCAGCAAAAAGAGAAGAACTGAAGATCAGGATATTTTGATGATGATAAAAAGCAACTCCAAGAATTTAAAACATACAAATGATATTAGAAGACTTGTAGTTTAGTTTTAATAAGTCTCTTTTATTTGTGTATTGAACATAGTTTAGAAGGTTACACAACAACTTGTAGAATATCACTCGGTAAAGTTTAAAATATTTCAAAAATGGTTTATGATAATTGATTAACTTAAGTGAGAGTATAATATCCCAATTAATTTTAGATTTTCAGAAAAGTCTCTATGATAATCAATTATCGTCATTGGCAATTGATTATCATAGCGAGAAAATATTTGTTGAAAAAGTTTCGCTGATAATAAATTATCACTTATGTTAATCGACTGTCAGAGGCAATTGTGAATAGACTCTTTAGTTTTCTGACCAAATTTTTGAAAATAAAAGTCTATATATTTACCTAAACCTAGTTTCTAAAGTAACTTTTCTATTTAGTGATTTAGTGTTGTGTTGCCAAAAGAAACTCTCTGTGTTTTTTTGAAAAAAAGGCTTGTAAAACTTAGTGTTGGCAGAGTGAGAACTTTCATTGAGTGTGTTTTAAGTGATTGTGTGCATCTACTGTGGGTAAGAAAAAAATTTCATCCTTTGTGTGTCATAGGAGGTGTCTTTCATCTCTTGTGTCTTCAAAAGATGTGCTTTCTAACATTAACTCTCTATGATTGTAAGTTCTAGTTATTTCTTAGTGACTTGTAGGAACCAAAACCCTTTTCACAAAGGACTTTGGAAGAAAACGGAAAGTCCCAATATGATGTTATGGATAGAAATATTATTTCAATTGCTTTAATCCTAAATGAGTTTTATAGGATATTTGTCTGTAAGAGTGCTTAGGAAATGTGGGAGGTTCTACAAGTAACCCATGAAGGCACATATAATGTCAAGCGAGCTTGAAAAACCTCATTGATTTAGGAATACGTGATGTTCCAAATGCAACAAGGAGAAACAATCCATGACGTGTAGATGTGCTTAACTCATATTGTCAATCATCTCTCTAGGTTACAAATATTGTCACATGCTTTTATTGTATGAATAAAAGACACACATCAAACAAATGCAATATTAAACATTATCGTCTTCCTAATGGAAAATATACTTGGTTGCATGTTATAAAATGATTTTGATGTATCTCTTACCCTAAGGACCAATACAAGTTGTTTGAGACCTAAAAAGGTTGTACCTTTCATTTTATGAGAATCTTCAAAATCTAGAAAGCTAATGTGGTAGCTTGACAATGGATGTTCAAGACTCATGATTGGAGATAAGAAGAAATTTGTAAATTTCTAGAGAAAGGAACAAAGTTGTGTTACCTCTAGGGACAATAATAAAGGAAATATCATTGGAATATGTGATATTGGAAGTGCAAATATCTTGATGATTAAAGATGTGTTGTTTGTATAAGGGCTAAAGTATAATCTATTCAGCATAAGTCAACTATGTGACAAAGGATGCAAGGTAACCTTTAAACGTTATTACTATACGATACATCAAAATGATTCAACTAAGATTGCATTAAAAGGTATGAGACATAACAATATATATTTAATTGACCTTGAAAAGCAGCTAGTAGTAGCATAGTAGCATAACTTGTTTAGTTGCTAAAGAAGAAAATTCATGGTCATGACATACAAGAGCTACTCATATTTATATGCAACACTTGAATAAATTAATTTCAAAAGACGTAGTATTTGGTCTTCCAAAGTTAAAATTTGAAAAAGATAAATTTAGTGCGGCATGTCAAAAGGGGAAACAAGTAAAATCTTCTTTTCATTTGAAAAATATTATTTCTACATCAAAACCCTTAGAACTATTGCACATGAATTCATTTGGTCCTTTAAGGATAAAAGTCTCGGATGGTCCTCATATTTGTTCAGGAATCTCAATTCGTTCCTCTTGTTTAAAACGGTTTCAATCGGGTCCTAAATTTTGTAATTTCGTAACAATTAAGTCATTTATGTTAAATGGTAAGAAACGACGTCAAATATTGATCACGTGGTGCACAAGAAACGTATTGAGGTGAATCATTTTATTACGTGGACTTATGATTTAAATTATGACGTGGAATTTGGTAAAGTAAAAGAAAGGTTTAATCATTTTCGAGGTCCTTAATTTTCCTAAGAAGCCTCAAATAGGTTCTCACTTATTTTTTGTCTCAATTAGGTCTCTATTTTCGAAATTAAAGCCATTAGGTCCTTGCTGTTAGTTCCGTAGTAACACTGTTAAAGAAGGTGCCACATGTCAGTTTGTGATTTTTTTGAATTTTTTAAATATTTTTTAATTATTTTAATTTTTCTTTTTTCTTTATTTCAATTTTTTAAAAATAAAATAAAAATGTCATGTGTCAAATTGACATTGTGCCACATAGCAATAACAATGTGACATGACACTGTGTCACGTGTCACTATCAGGCCACAGTCATTGCATTAGTCTTAGTTTGATCCTTGTATTTTTATTTTGTCTCAAGTTGGTCCCTCTATTATTATTTTGTCTCAATTTACTCCTAATTTTAAAAATTAAACAATTTTGTCTCTCCCCAAATTCAAACAAAATTTAATTTGTATATATATCTTAACAAATATTCTTATTAAAATTTATACTTTTATTAAATATTTTTAACAA
Organism: Vigna umbellata; assembly: GCF_018835915.1. The sequence goes on from NW_025905225.1 coordinate 37,699, forward strand.
GATTAAGTTTGCTTATATTTTTATTTATTTAATTATATAAATATTAATTAGATTCTTTAAATATACCTATAAGAGATAAAAAAAAATAGTGAAATGACATGGTGGTGTGAATTCTCCAAATGATTTAGCTCATTGAACAAATTATTAATGTGAAAATTTACTTTCTTTTTAAAAAAAGTTGGAGAAAGTTTTCGTGAAATCGGTAATTAAAGGTAGTCTCTTCTTTCATGATCTTCCATGGAAACTTTCTCCATGAAAATTTATACCAGCATATTATGTCACTATTTTTTTAAATTCTTATAGGTATATTTAAATAACATATTTAACATTATAAAATCAATTAAATATAAATATAAATAAACTTAATTTTGTTAAAAATATTTAATAAAAATATTAATTTTAATAAAATTATTTGTTAGGATTTATATACAATTTAAATTTTGTTTGAGACAAAAAAAAATACAAGGACTAAATTGAGACACAGTAAAAATACACGGACCATATCAACCCTTTTCTAGCTTGTAACTTGCTTAATTCTCTCTATAATCTTAGTTTTATGAATAATTGTGTTTTGGCATACTTTGATGTAATTTTATCTATAATCCCTTTATTTTGTAGCTAATAATGTATTTGGAAGAATCTCCAACAATGTATAGAGTTGAACCAACCACAAGAAGCAAGCAGATCTGCAGAAAAAGAGAAAAAGATGGAGTGTAGAAAAGTCAGGCCAAGGGCCCTAGGTCAAGGGCCCTAAGCGCCACCTGCACCAACTGCACAGAAGCTGATTTCTGGTGTGCTCGCGCTGAGCGCCCCTTAGCAGAAGGCGCTGAACACCATTTTGTTGTCAGAATTTCTCCCTAGGCGACCCTCTAGGGGCGCTGAGCGCCAAGCACCTCGCAATTTCGCCTGGGGGCGTTAAGCGCTGGTGGCTCTGATGTGACAGATCTGTTCTATTTAAATCTAAAACGCGAAGGGGTTTGGGTCTTTGGTTCTTTGGAGGCACGATTCACTTAGAGAAGAGCTGCTAGGGTTTGTGGGAACACTCCCTTCTTCCTCTTTGGTTTCTTCTTCTTCTTTCGTGGCCAGTTTGTAAGCTTAAAGAAAATGTGGAAGAAGTTTTGTGTGAACGAAGAAGACAATGATGTGTTGGAGTTTATTGAGTGTAAAGACTATTGTATTTTTAATTTCAACACTTTCCAATAATGTCTTTTTCCATAACCTAGTTGTGAAGGAAAATCAAAATCCAACACGTGACAGAGCATACATAACAAAATTGAGAAGTACAAAGTCCGTTTGGTTCTTGAGAGAAGAGGGTAAGACGGAAATCTTGGAATGACAAAGAAGATTATGATTAGAAGAAGATTATTTTATACAATTAGACTACTAATTATTTTAAAATGGTAAAATTATTAATAAAATAATTATCATCAAATAAAATAATCTTTTAAAAATTAGATAATTGAATTAATGATTAATTATTATTTTGATTAATTAGTTTTTATCATGAGTCTTTATTATTTTGAATAATATATTAGTTCTTACCGAAAAAACAATACACACAAATTAGGATATAAACACCACATTGACAATTAAATTGATTACTAAGATATATATAATATTGTTAAATAAGTTATTTAGTTTTTATAACTCATTCTTATTCGTTAAAAGTTATTATTAGCATATTTTAAATTATAAAACAAGTTCATTCTTAAGATCTTATTTGTAGAAAAAGAAAGAAAAGTTAAGACAAACAAAGGTTCTACTTAAGTTTTTAACATTTTTAAAGATGGCAGGTGGACCTATTCCTACTCTAGAAAATGGAAGACAATATGAAAGCAAGATCACAATATTCGTGTTGGTCACATGTTTTGTAGCAGCCATGGGCGGTCTACTGTTTGGTTATGATCTTGGAATCACGGGAGGAGTAACTTCCATGGAACCATTCTTAATAAAATTCTTTCCGAGTGTTTATAAAAAAATGAAAGATGAATCTATCCATGAAAGTCAATACTGCAAATTTGACAATGAACTCCTTACTTTGTTCACCTCTTCTTTATATCTTGCTGCATTAGTAGCTTCTTTCTTTGCTTCCACCACCACCAGAATGATGGGACGTAAGACCTCAATGTTTGCAGGTGGTTTATTCTTCCTTGTTGGTGCATTGTTGAATGGTTTTGCCATCAATATTGAAATGCTCATCATAGGTCGATTATTACTTGGTTTTGGTGTTGGATATTGTAATCAGGTGAGACTTTGTATCATTTCTAATGCCTTAAAATTTGGTTATATGAATGTGGAGATACTTTCATGCTTCAACTGTTTTTAACCTTCCCTTTGTCTTCTTCTTTTTTATTATTATTTCCAATAGTCTGTACCTGTGTATTTGTCTGAAATGGCTCCAACATCGATAAGAGGTGCACTTAACATTGGATTCCAAATGATGATCACAATTGGCATCTTGATTGCAAACCTTATCAATTATGGCACCGCCAAACTAGAATATGGTTGGAGAATTTCTTTAGGTGTTGGTGGAGTTCCTGCAATCATGTTATGTGTAGGATCTCTTTTCTTAGGTGACACCCCTAACTCCTTAATTGAAAGAGGTAAAGAAGAAGAAGCTAAGAAAATGTTGAAAAAGATTCGTGGCATGGATAATGTTGATGAGGAGTTCCAAGACCTTGTTAATGCAACTAAAGCAGCCAAAGGTGTGGAACATCCATGGAAGAACATTATACAACCAAAATACAGACCTCAACTCACGTTTTGCTCTCTGATTCCATTTTTCCAACAATTCACTGGCATCAATGTCATCATGTTTTATGCACCCGTCCTTTTTAAAACTTTAGGCTTTGGTAATGATACTTCACTTATGTCTTCAGTTATCACTGGAGGTGTTAATGTGGTTGCCACTTTTGTTTCCATTTTCTCTGTGGACAAGTTTGGAAGAAGGATATTGTTCCTCGAAGGGGGCATTCAAATGCTTATTTGTCAGGTAAAAATATTAACTTAATCGGTAAACGATTTTTGTTATTTTAATATTTAAAAATAACATTTTTATTACTAAAGTCATTTGCTAGCATGAAGAACTAATTTGAAGTTCATAATATGTGTAGCTTGCTGTTGGAATCATGATTGCTCTAAAGTTTGGGGTGAGTGGTGAAGGCTATTTTACCAATGGAGAAGCCAGTCTTCTCTTATTCTTTATATGCGCATACGTTGCAGCATATGCATGGTCTTGGGGTCCCCTTGGGTGGTTGGTTCCTAGTGAAATATGTTCTCTTGAGGTTCGATCTGCGGGCCAAGGCACCAATGTTGCTGTAAACATGTTATTTACCTTTGTCATTGCACAAGTTTTCCTAACCATGCTTTGTCACCTGAAGTTTGGTCTTTTCTTTTTCTTTGCTGGATTTGTGCTTATCATGACCATTTTTGTTGCATTGCTCCTACCCGAGACAAGAAATGTTCGAATCGAAGAAATGAACAAAGTTTGGAAATCACATTGGTTTTGGAGGAAATTTGTTTCGGATGATGTAGTCAACAGTGGACATCCTTGTGTAGCTTCAATTTGAAATTAGATTGTTCAAGAACTTCATTTACTTGTACCAATAAAAGTTCTACCATTTATTCAAATAATTCAATGTAGTTATGTAGTTCCTATAGTTTGTAACAAATATATTCATTCAAAATCTGTACCAAATCCATTAAAAATATTTATTATATATTTATAATAATATTATAGAATATTGTTTGGATTTTGCTAGATTTTGCTTGAAGTGTAATTTTAATGTTAAATTATTTATATTCATCCCAATTCACTAGAAAATATCCTTTAAAATTTTATACATCTTAATCCTGTTTGGACGCATACCAAGACGACTCTTTTGTCATTCCTCCAATATTTGTTACCTTAATTATCGATCTAAAGGTCGCCGTACCCGACCCCAAAATCTCAAAATATCATCCAATCTTGTCGTAAAATCTTAAACTTAGTTAATCCCTCCTTTTTCAATTATATTTAAATAATTATCTAGTGCTTGCTTCTCCTGATTACTTTTAGAAAACTATTACTTCCATAACCATTCCCATCGATAAGGACAAAAAACGAACCTAGAAAAACTATTAAGAAGTTGACTTTATGCCTAACTCAACCCCACAAAATTGGTTTGTAAGCTACGGTCTGAACCCACTTACAAGTTGTGAATTGGACTTGTTTCTAGTCGATGTGAGACTTCCAACAACCTCGCTCACGTTGATGTATATACATATCACGCGTGAGATTAGACATTGATGGATGGTTCGATAGCGCTTGATAACAATTGGAACAATAAACCCAACAATCATAAAATTTTCCAAGCACAGAGTATAAACTACGACTCTTATAACATGTTAAGTGGTCTTTAAGCCTAACTGTATTTTTCAAAACTGGCTTGTAAGGTAAGGTTTGCACCTAATTATATACAATAAATTGGTCTTATCTCTAGTTTTTGTAGGACTTCCAGCATATATTTTAATTGGACTTTAAACCAAATTCAATCTTAAAATATCAACTTGTAAGGTGTGTTTTTACCCATTTATGTACTATATGCCGAGGTATATATATATATATATATATATATATATATATATATATATATATATATATATATATATTGTGTTCAAATTTAAATATATAATATATTGTGTTCAAAATTATAAAATAATATCACAATCTATTCACATTCGTTATTATTCGCATATCACACTAATTTTAGGATTACACCATGTTAAAAAAAAATGTACAACACATGGTTTAGTAACTTAGTTTATAAAATATTATAAAAAAGTATGAAACATATGCAGATGCATAATAGTTTTCCATCAGAAAATAAATTAATCAGAGGCAATGTAAGATGCAAGACCAAAAGAAAATAAAATTAAAATTAAGCAGATGCATAACAGTTTCATGACATCTTAAAGATAAATTCAATAAAAGAAAATAATCAAGACCAAAAGAAGTTAATCCAAGCTTCACATGAAAAAGTGAAGAAATTTGACTAAGCTAAGAAAATGGAAGATGCAACAAAAATTGGATCTGGCAGGTGTCTCTATTTTTTTCTACTAAAAAAGCATTGATAATTGATAAACGTTTATGATTAAAACTATTTTGGAAAAAATATATCTTAAGATATGTTATTTGATATTGTTAAATAATTACCTTATTTAACTATATCAATAAATATCAAAAGATAATATTTGTCAATTTTTTTTTAGTCTAGCAAATATCTTCTCAAATATTTTTAGATCTCCACAACCATTAAATATATATCTTGAAGATATTGGATTATTTAGAAGATAATGGGAGGAGATTACATTATCATAAAGAAGATTACGACAATAGAAAAGCCTAAAATAAAGTCCAATCCAATTTCTATATAAAGAGACTAAGGAAAAACATTAGGAGAGCTTAGTAACATGTGATTCTAGTGTCTTTATCACATTTCAAATGTTATCCAAGACTTAATTTCAGTAATCAAAGTCCATTTGAATCATTGTGCTTAAAATTGGGTGTAGAGTTGGCTATTTTGAAGGAATAAGAGGTTTGACAAGTCAAAATTTGTGATACTGTGATTCTATCAGAAAAAGAAGTGCCAATAAGTTGATTTTCACGAATTAAATATTAGGAAGTTGTGAGTGGATTGTGATCATCCTCTGCATTTTCATTAGCTAAAGCACCAATATTAGGCCTATTCTTTTGAAAACAGTTGCTGAATCAGTGTTGTTTTGTGTCAAAATTCTGGATTGGTGCATTGTCAATTGTGAGTGGATTATGGCAAAAGCTTGGTCAATTACCTTTAACATAAAACAACAAGCAAAAAGAACAATAACACAGTGGTAACAAGTCAACAGACCAGTGCAGTCTACTTTCGAAAATCACAACACCAGAATCAAAAGTTAGCACAAAAACTGGGTTTTCATTGAGACATTTTGTTGAACAGTTTTGACATTTCATAAATTGAGTCTGATTTCGATTTAAATGCAACTTAATGTCTTTTATTGCTTTCTTAATCAATTCCAAAGCCATCTTAAGTTCTTTTTGCGTGCCTTCCTGTTTGCTAGCTTCTTGTTTTGCTTATTTTGATTTCTTGGTCATTTAGAACTATAGTTATTTGATAAAAGCTGCATTAGTGCTGTCAGATTTTGAATATTTCGTGTTTGCTGTGGCATTAATTGTGCAACTTAAATCTATGATAATTGTTGTTCGTGTGAGGTGTTTTGATGGTGCAACTTTACTAAAAACTTACACATCCATTGTAGCATATTAGGAAGTGGAATAGAGGAAAAGTGTGCTGCCAGGTGTTGGATACTGTTGCCTTTCTCGGTGATCTGTTGTGCACCAGAATTTGTTGGCTGGTTTGATTGTTGGAACAGTAGAGTCAAAACACCACACCCTGCAGTTGTGAGATTAGTTATGGTCAATAACAATGACCTCCTTTGAGAGAAGCCAAAGCTGCATGTGTAAGCTAATTCCTTTTCCGTTTTTTAGTTTTACATTTTATTGTATAAAAGGCCATTAAGTTTAGTGAATTGGAAGAATTCATAGTGTTTTCCTTTCACTTGACATTTGATTGTAATTCTGCACTTAAAATCTGGTTAGACGGTGAATGTATCTTGGAACCAAAGTTCCAAGCCTTACTTACGAGACCTCATTCTTAACATTGCATGTTTCTTTGTTCAATTATATGCATCTAGTGTGAGCAAGGCTAGAAGAGATTAAACTCTAAGTCTTCTCACAACTTAGGGGTCGGCATAAAGTCCTTGTTTTCCTTGTTTTGTTTGTGTTTTTTTCTTCTAACTTTTAAGGGTCCAATTTTTTGAATCTAAAGGTAATTTTGAATTAAAGAATTTAAGTTAGTAGCTTAAAGCATATTTGGCAAGATAAGAAGTAGTAATTAAGCAACCCTTGTGGTTCACCTCCCTTATCATTTGCTCTTTAGTGAAACCTAATATTCTTTCCTTCAAGAAAACTTTTAAATTCATAAAATGTCTAGGCCTCATTGCCCTAGGATCAATGATACTTAGGAACAACTTTCAAACCATAATTAACAAGCTTGGAGAGATTGAAAGAAAAATGAGTCAAGAGCAAGTTAATAGAGAGAGTTGAAAAATGCTTTAATCAAAGATAAGTTAAGAGTATTGAGAAAAGAGCAAGCTCAAAGTAGTAAAAGGTCTAGGAAAAGTAAAAGTGGAGATTCGTACCAATTTGAGAGAGAAAGCCTAAGGGTATGAGAGTATTACCAACAACATTCTTCTTCAAGGAGACATAGGAGAAAGTCTCAATACCCCTTTCCCTTAAGGAAGTAAAAATAGATTTTCCTCATTTTCATGGAAAAGATAATGAGCCCTATCTAGATTGGGAAATAAAGGTGAATCAAATGTTTGCTTGCCACTAAGTTAGTGAAGAGAGAAAAGTCTCTTTGGCTACTCTAAGCTTTCAACGGTATGCCATGTATTGGTAGATTGTAACATTCCAAGAGAGGAGGCACCACTAGTGCAGCGAAGGGCTTTTACCGCGGTTCATTTTCACTATACGTCGCGGTTCTTGAACCGCGGCATATTCAGCCGCGGTAGTAAGTCAGACACTTTATACCGCGGTTCGAACCGCGGTATATAGGCTGCGGAATATGCCGCGGTTGTCTAGGGAACCGCTGCCTAAACCCTAAAAAAATTTAAAAAAAAAATTAAAAAATGCACTATATGCCGCGGTTGAACCGCGGCATATAGGCCGATGAATATGCCGCGGTTAGTGTCAAAACCGCGGCCATATGTCTCGTTTGTAAAAAAAAACGAAGCACTATATGCCGCGGTTGTGGTTAGAACCGCGGCATATTCCCCTGCAGTTTTTTAAAATTGCAGGTCTGTTTTTGTGATATCCATTACCACAAAAACAGACCTGCATATAAAAACATTTACAGAAATTCAATTTCAACATAACAAACACATGTTCAAATGTATTTCAACATCAAATAAAGTAGAGAGTCTAAGAAAATTCTATCTAATCAAATGCATTGTTTAAATCTAAATCTAAGAGCTATTGTATAATCTAACTATATACTTCGCAGCAGCGTTCCTAATGAATAGTAGTGACTTCTCAGGAACTGGTGTAGTAGTCTTGAATCTCTGCAAAAGACAATTCATTTTAATTAGTGTATATGAATTCAACATTTGTTAAAAAATCAAAATTTGTTAAAGTTAAATATTACCGTTTCCCAGCTTCTTGTGATGTGAGAACGAACAATATGGGTCATCCAATACATTACATAGTATCCACACTCATATGACCCATTTTGTCTGTTACACTACAATATATCATCACAGTTGATAATAGTTAGTGAATAACATTTGTTATAAAACAATTATAACAAAGT
>NW_025905228.1:6590-20052 GCF_018835915.1 Vigna umbellata
ATAAGGACTTGGTCAACTGTAAGTTAGTCATTTGACCCAACAAACTCGGTACAAATTTCTTTGGACAACAATTTTTTCTGAACAAAATGGTAGTTAATTTCTATGTGTTTAATCCTTTCATGAAACACTGGATTTCACACAATATGGAGAGTAGCTTGATTATCACAATACATTTGCATAATCTGAATGTCATAGAAATTAAGCTCTTAAAGGAAATACTTTACCCATATAAATTCACACGTTAATGACATCATTGCCTTATCTTCAGCTTTAGCAGTTGATCGGGTCACTGCATTATGTTTCTTTATTTTTAATGAAATGATGTTTTCTCTAAAGAAAACACAATATGCAGTAGTAGATCGTCTATCAATAGATGAACTTGTATAATCTGCATCATAGTACACTAGTGAAAAATAAGGCTTCAACGTCTCGTGTTCAACATTAGAAAACAAAAAAACCAACATTAAAAATGATGGATGACATTTTTATAAATAGAAGTTCAATTAAGACGTTGAAATTTAGACTTTTCCGACGTCAATCAGTTATTAGATGTCGGAAATTGAGAATTTTGACATCATATTGAGTAAATTTTATGAAAATATTTGGCGTAAAGGTGAAAATATACTCACGTATGCCGTTAAATGCCATGGTTTCAGACGTTAAAAGAATATAAGACGTCAGAATATCACTTTTTGACATTATATTTTAGTGAAATCAATTTTGGACAGTAGGTTACAAATTCATTCACTTTATCTTTGCGTGAGACCGTTTTCTTATCTCAAATTTTTCTCGGACGAAGCTTAGCGATCAACACATGTAATCTTTCTTTCATTTTATACAAATGCATGTTCATTAACTATTTTAGGTATGATTTGTGTTCGTTTTTATGGATTGGTTCCGTGTTCTCCTTCATAGGCATGTTCCCATTTCTCCCTTATAGGTGACAACTTTATTCTGACGAACCTACCTTCAAGAATGTTAGTTTTCATTTTTGTTTTCAAGAAGGTTGAACTTGTTGGTATTAAAATTGATATTGTTGAACTTTTTTNTCGAGTGGAGAAGTTGAGAGTTTTGGAGGAAGGTTCATATGACACCGTGTATCTTATTCTTTTGTATCTTATAAAAGAACAAAATTCGAAGGTTTTACTCTTAACAATAAAGACAAGTTCTTATTCAATGCTAAGGGAGAAAAAAAGTTTTTGAGTTAATGTTGGGTTACGAAAGAATTGGTCAATGTTATTATTACAAATACATTGTTGAGAGAGGTTGTTTAACTTATAACCTTTTTATGGAGTATGTCCCCCATGGATCTTTAGGTAATTTAATAAAAACAAAGATATTATCTGACAAGGAAGTGAGTCTACACTTACATGCTTCTTAAGAGACTATCTTGCATGCACAAAAAGGAAATTGTTCATTGTGATCTTAAATCGGATAACATTCTCCTCTTTCCTTCATCAGATTGTCATACAAAATATCAACTAAAGATTTCTAGTTTTGGATTGTCCAAAACTAGCGAAGAGGCAAATACTGATTTAGGAGAGATCAAGTTCAGAGGGACATCCTATTACATGTCACTGGAATTAGTTAGAAGTTTTAAGGAAACACCTTTAGATATATGGTCTTTAGGATGCATTGTTATGAAGATGAGCACTGGACTTTGAGAATGGTGCAACATTGAAACCACAGACCAATTATTGTGCAAGCTTGCATTTTTCGAAGAAGCACCAAAGATACCAGATGAACTTAGTTACGATTGTAAGGATTTTTTGATGAAGTGTTTGATGAATAACCTCAACAAAGATGGACGGCTAAAATACTTCTGGATCATCCTTTTATTAAAAAAGAATACCCAACATCATCGCCTAATTATAATCCTTAGAATTAAATGTATCCATTTAATTAAATACTTTGATAATTATATCTATGTTGATCAAATATAAGTAGATTAGAGACACGTGATATATTTTGTTTTTATGTAAACTCACTAAATAGTACTTTTGTTTATTAGTGTGTTGATAATTTTAAAAACTTAGAATATAATGTTCTTACAATCTCTTTACTTCTATGTTGCTTTTGAAACATTCTTATGATTTGTTTTTTTATCTATAACAAAATATATATTGGGATTCTTCTAACGAGTCTATAAAATTAATTTTTAAATTTATTCTTAAATATGACTGCTTTATTTATATAAATTATTAAATACATCTCGGTCATGAATTTTATTTTTAATTAAATGTTCTTAAATTGAAAAAAAAAAGATAATTCTTTTATATTTTTAATAAAATTTGTTTCGGATGTGTAGGGCTGTGCTATTCCGGACCTCCCAATTCTCCTGCGCTCTTGTCTCGGCGGCTGATCTTCCCTCCAAGTCTTAGCTCTCCTTTCAATATCGTGGGGGCGGAGACCTGCAAAAAATACCTACCGATGCCAAAAGTCAGTTTCAGAGCAATGGCTTTTTCTCAAGGACAACATAAATGTGCATTCAATGAATTAACACTATCTACCACTCACCATGGACTGATTTTTAATTAGTTTTTGCTATGGATTTTGGGATTGGAAAAGGTTAATCACGGCCCAAAGTAAGCCCAATAGCTTTCAATCCCCACTTACCTCTAAACCCAGGTTAATTTACCTAAGCCCACGATGATTAGTGATTTGGGCAGTCAATGAGGTGCGGGCGTCCGCCCATGTGATATGGGCGTCCGCCTCCAATATCGCGGAAGGCGGACGGTTGTTGGCCCTTTGGCATTAAAATGGGCGGACGGTCATTTACCGAGCGTTCTTCTGTACGGCGACCGACCCTTCCTGGTACAGAAGCCCCCCAAGTCCTAGTGCACGTAGTGGACGTAGGATTTTGAGTAACATCTAAAACAAGAAAAGATTTGACGCAGTGGCCATACATACTTTCCAGACGTTTCGTTTCTCGGATTTTCTTGAAGAACACTTTTTTGTGAATGTGGAGAGTGCGGGGCTATCTTGTGGGTGATAGAATTCCATGTGAGTTCTTCAAAGTTTTTCTTACCAAACAGAGGTTCTATCCGATTGGGCGGACGGGCATTTAGCCCTTTGGGTGACGTGGGCACCGGAGCGGGTGAACGGCCATTTGTGTGGGCGTCCTACCGTACGGCGTCCGGCACTTCCTGGTACACAAGCCCCCCAAGTCCTAGTGCACGCAGTGGACGTAGGATTTTGAAGGCGGCGCACGTTGGGCCATGAACCCGCAACTGGGCCGTGTTCAGTGGGCTTTTGTGTTTTGAATTTGGGAGGGAAAACACGTGGCGTGTTCCCATTGATGGAAAACAAAACGTCGCCAAATCCGGAGCGTTGGTCATGCTTGATCTAGACGGCTATGACGCGTCCAACGGTTATTAATCTTTTCCTATAAATAGCGGATGGGGTGAGGTCACTTTCACGCATCTTCCTTATTCAAGATTCAAAAATTCTTTTTCCCACAGGTAAATAAATGGCCGTTGTGTCTATCGAGTCAGGTTCCGAGTCGTCGGGTGGAGCCTGGGAGGGGTCGGCGAGGGGCGGTAGCGATTCTTTGAGTTCGGTCTCTTCTCATTTTATAGATGAGGCGGTCAGATCTTCTGGGGCGGACCCTGAAGGACCGGTCTCGTCGGGCGATCGGATCTTTCATGGGGTGCCACTGTTCTTGCTCCAGGGCGGCATTCGGGTGGACGAGTCTCCTTTCGAGCCGGACGGTCAAGGGGTGGTGGTGTCTGAATGGGCTCCCCATGATCCTAGCCTGCATGCTTCCTCTTAACGCTTTCCGCAAGGATTTAGATGGAGGGTCAGTCCGTACCCACATCGTCCGGGATTATAGAAGATTCGAGGTTGGTCGGGCTGGGGTAACTTTTTTTAAATGAAAGGGTTTTTAGAAAGAGGTCGAGTCCGACCGATTTTTCTTCAGATGTGACCTTCTTCACTCATCTTTTTGTACCGGGTGCCTTTTACCAGTTTCAAATGGCCGTATCTTCGGGAGGGCCTAACGTTGGCTCCCGCGCAGCTGCATCCAATCTTGGCGGGCCGTGCAGGCGGTTTTGGCAATGTGCTGGCCGTGGGCGTTACTCCTACCACTCCGGTCTTCTTTCATTATTTCGAAGTCCGCCCTTCTCCCTCTGGCAGTTGGGTATCCTTCAAGTAGTTCGGATAGGACCCTGTTCCGCCCCTTCTCTGATTCCTTCAAAATTTAAACAGCATATTCAAAATAATCATTGATAAAGCGGCCCGCGCCGCCATGAATTTCATGATGGTGAAGGGAAGCCGCTGTTTCCCTTTTACTGGACGAGAGACCCCCGGCGAATTAAGGTGGACTTCTTCCAGGGGGCTAACAGCGCCCGACCTAGAGGCCGTGCGATACCATCACGCCTCCCCGCCGAATCTGCCGCCCGTCACTGGTCGATGCATTGTCTTATGATTGTGGACAAAAGGCGTTCGTGGTATGGTCTTGTTGTATTTGGGAGTGTGTTTGTTTTTTCGTATACTGACGTTAATTTTCTGAATTGTTCTGTTTCTTGCAGCACTGATGACGACTCCTGGCCCCCGCAAATCCAATTTTATGGCCGCCGAGAAGTCCGGGGCCAGTTCGTCGACCGCCCGGCCGACGGTTGTTCCTAACGTGCCCCGCCCTCCTCCCGCAGGACGCCTTCCAACTATACGCCTAGCTTCGAAGGTAGGGATCTCTCCTTCCAAGAAGAGCGAGGGTTCAGGCTTCAAGGTGCCGGGACCGGATCCTCAACAAGAATTGGCGGCCGTCCAAGTGAACCCGCTCTGAGCGGCCACTTTTTTTTGCCTCTGCGGGATCCTTGATTCGCAAGAGAAAAGGTCATGCTGCTGAGGGACGCAAAGACAAGGAGGGCTCTTCGTCTCGATCAGGCTTCAAAGAAGGCCCGGAAGGGCAAAGACAAGAGAAAGACGGGAGGAGAGGGTCCTGGCCGTCCCCTACAGGGCGGCGTATTCCATCCCGAGTGAGTTCAGCATGAGCGATCGGGGAATTCCACATGAGTTCTCTCAACGGGAATCTCATTGAGCCCCTTTCTGAATTGGAATTAACTAATGCCATGCTAGAGATGTCGACCTGGACATCCGCCCTGGCCTGGTACCTGAAGGAATTTGCTGACCGCCCTGGAGTGGCGGAGATCCGAGCCGAGCTTGACAAAGAGAAGAAAAACTCGGCCTCCCTTCAGTTGACCTTGGAGCAGATGTCCTAATCAAGATGAATATGACAATAAGATCGAGCAGCTTGGAGGCCGATCTTGAGGAGACCAAGAGGGAAGCCGCCGAAAGCTTGGCCGCCGCCCTGGGCGAGCAAGAACGAATGGCGGAGGAAGGTCGCCAGCTAAAGGCGGAGGTAGCCCGCCTAAAAGAGGCTGAAGCCGAGCTTATCAAGACGAACGAGGCTCTTACCCAGGACGTTGCCAAAGCTAAAGAGAAGGTCGCTGAGTTGGAGTCAACTGTCATGTTTGAACATGAGGAAGGCTTCAACAAAGCCCTTCGCCAGGTATCTCTTTTGGCGGGCATTCCAGAACCGTTCTCCCTCGGCGTTGACATTGAAAAGGACGTCTTTGATGGCGTTCTGGTAGACCTAAATGCCGACGAAGAGGATGAGCCGACCGTGGAGGACAGGGATGGGGGAGATAATTAAGTTTAGTTCATTTTATTTTTTGATGTGTATCATGTGGCCGTCCGCCCAACGTCTCGGATTGTCCAGAGGTTGGACGGAAGGTCCTTTTGTAAATCTGGGCGCGTTTTAGCGTCAATGATTAATACACAGTTGCATTTTCCGGTTTCGTATATCTTCTTATGTGAGCCTTTTATTCTTACAAAGATAACTGGCTTTAGTAATGGTCCGGCCGGGGTGGGGATTACCCTTCCTTTTCCCGGGCGGATGTCAACGTTTAGCTTTTAGATGTTTAATTTTCGCTTCATTGCCCACCCAACCAAGCTGAGATTTGTTCTCGTTGGAACGCTCTTTTTCACCAGCTTGGAGTTGATGGGGTGGACGGTCCTTCGCTTCGTTGCCCAACCGAGCTGAGAGCCGTTCTCTTTGGAACGCTCTTTTTGACCAGCTTGGTCTTAATGGGGCGGACGGTCCTTCGCTTCGTTGCCCAACCAAGCTGAGAGTCGTTCTCTTTGGAACGCTCTTTTTCACCAGCTTGGTCTTAATGGGGCGGACGGTCCTTCGCTTCGTTGCCCAACCAAGCTGAGAGTCGTTCTCTTTGGAACGCTCTTTTTCACCAGCTTGGTCTTAATGGGGCGGACGGTCCTTCGCTTCGTTGCCCAACCAAGCTGAGAGTCGTTCTCTTTGGAACGCTCTTTTTCACCAGCTTGGTCTTAATGGGGCGGACGGTCCTTCGCTTCGTTGCCCAACCAAGCTGAGAGTCGTTCTCTTTGGAACGCTCTTTTTCACCAGCTTGGTCTTAATGGGGCGGACGGTCCTTCGCTTCGTTGCCCAACCAAGCTGAGAGTCGTTCTCTTTGGAACGCTCTTTTTCACCAGCTTGGTCTTAATGGGGCGGACGGTCCTTCGCTTCGTTGCCCAACCAAGCTGAGAGTCGTTCTCTTTGGAACGCTCTTTTTCACCAGCTTGGTCTTAATGGGGCGGACGGTCCTTTGCTTCGTTGCCCAACCAAGCTGAGAGTCGTTCTCTTTGGAACGCTCTTTTTCACCAGCTTGGTCTTAATGGGGCGGACGGTCCTTCTATGGGTGGGTTGTCCTGTCAACTTGGTCCCTACAAAATAAAGTTACGTTTGGAGGGGAAGAAAAATATTCTGTCATTACTTGGAAAAAGCAGTACATGTAATCTGGTCATAGAATTTAACTAAAGTAAAACTTTAGATGTGTGGCGTTCCAAGTGTTAGGGATGGAACGTCCGTCCACGCGCTCCAGCCTATACGCCCCGTTTCCTAGGGCTTCTATTATTCGGAACGGCCCTTCCCATTTGGCAGCAAGCTTTCCATGTGCTGGGTTTCGGCGGGCGTCGCCAGCTTTTCTCCACACTAAATCCCCCTCTTGGAAGCTTCTTGGCCGGACTTTGGAGTTGTATTTTCTTTCAACCATCCGCTTGCATGCTTCGGCCCTCAATGCCGCCCGGTCCCGCCGTTCATCTAGGGAGTCCAACTCGATCCTTAGCTCTTGGTCGTTGAGGTTCAGGTCTTCGACATGCCGCCTCAGGGACGGCTCACCCAGTTCCACCGGTAACATGGCATCAGTACCATAAGTTAAGTTAGAAGGGGTCTCGCCTGTGGTTCCATGAGGTGTGCATCTATATGCCCATAGGACCTCGGGTAGCTCGTCCACCCATGCTCCCTTCTTTTCTCCCAAACGTCGCTTAAGCTTTGAGACTATGGTCTTATTCATCGCTTCCGCTTGTCCGTTCGTTTGGGGGTGTTCTACTGAGCTGGTGACGTGTTTAATCCCCAATCCTTTAAAGAATTCGGCCAGTTTCTTGTCAATAAACTGCCGGCCGTTATCGGTGATGATTGATCGAGGGAGGCCGAAACGACATATCAATTTCCAGCAGAACTTCTGGACCTGGGCGGCCGTGATGGTTGCTAGGGGGTCGGCCTCTACCCATTTGGTAAAGTAATCCACCGCCACCAGGAGGAACTTCTTCTGTGCCCGTCCTACTAGGAACGGTCCTACGATGTCCATACCCCATTGGGCGAACGGCCACGGGGATGATATTGAATGGAGGGCGTGCGGCGGCAGGTGGGGGTTGTTGGAATGCTCCTGGCAACGAACGCATCTTTGGACGAATGCCCTTGTGTCCGTTTCCATGGTAGGCCAATAATATCCGGCTCTCAGTAGCCGGGCTTTTAGCGTCCGCCAACCAGTGTGAAGGCCGCAAATGCCATTGTGGAGCTCGTCCATAACGTAATGTGCTTCTTCCTTTCCCAAGCATTTAAGGAGAGGGGAGGAGAATCCTCTGCAATACAGGTCGTCCCCCACCACAAGATACCGGGTGACCTTCTTGGCTTCGCTCGGACCTACCATTCGCCCTTCATCTTGGCGAGTCATGATTTCTCTGATTTCTGTTCGCCAATCTTTTCCCCTGTCGGACACCGCCGAACACTCTACTGAAGGCTGAAGTAGAACCTGCCGCACGACAGAAGTTAACTGTCCCTTTTCCTTTCCCGAACTAAGCTTAGACAGTATGTCTGCCCTCGTGTTTTGTTCCCTGGGAATGTGCTGTATGTCAACTTTATCGAACGCTTTTGCGAGGTCCGTTGCTCGTTGGAAATACCGCAATAAACGTTCCTCTCGGACTTGGAAGTTGCCATTCATTTGACCCACTACCAGCTCTCAGTCCGTCCGGCAGGTTATTCTCCTTGCCCCCATGTCTTTTGCTAGCTCGAGGCCGGCCACTAGCGCCTCATACTCGGCTTGATTGTTGGATACCTTGAACTTGAAGATCAGGGAATGTTCTAGCAAGAATCCGTTGGGGCCCTCTAGCACGATGCCGGCCCCGCTGATCGATCGACCAGATGCTCCATCCACATACAAGCTCCACTCGTCCTGGCCGGACGGTGGTAGCTCGGCCGCGAAATCTGCTAAGTGTTGGCCTTTGACCGATCCTCTCGGCTCATACCGTAAGCCGAATTCCGAGAGTTCAACCGCCCATGCCACCATCCGTCCGGCTAAGTCCGGCTTCCTGAGGATTTTGGAGATAGGGAAGTCGGTCCTGACTATCACCTGATGGCTTTGGAAGTAAGGACGAAGCCTTCGGGAGGCGTGCAACAAAGCTAAGGCCACCTTCTCTACCTGCTGATATCGGGTTTCGGCGTCTAGGAGCGTGCGACTCACAAAATAAATTAGCCTCGCTTGAGGCCGTTCTTGCATTAGCACGGCACTAATGGCCGTCTCTGACACTCCCAGGAAGATATGCAGATCCCCTCCTTGGACCGGGCGGTTCATGACCGGTGGATTGACAAGGATGGCTTTGACGTCCTGAAACGCTCGTTCGCATTCGTCGTCCCAGACCGGGCCGGCCCCTTTCTTCAATTTTCGCAGGACCGGCCTCATTCTCTCCGCCAGGTTGGGGATAAAGCGGGACAAGGCGGTAAGGCGTCCGACCAGTCTTTGGATTTCCTTAAGGGTGGTCGGACTTTGCATTTGTAGTATCGCGTCGCACTTGTCCGGGTTGGCCTCGATCCCCCTGGATGTCAACATGAAGCCCAAGAACTTTCTGGCAGCTACCCCAAATGTACATTTAGTGGGGTTTAGGCGCATGCCGAACTTCCTTACTTGGCGAAACACCTCCTCAAGGTCTTTAAGGTGTCCATCTCCATCCGCGGACCAGACTACCATGTCGTCCACATATACGTCCATGCACCGGCCTATCTGTTCTCGGAAGATCCTGTCCATTAAGCGTTGGTACGTCGCTCCCGCGTTCTTCAGGCCGAATGGCATGACCTCGTAACAGAAGTTGGACTTCTCCGTTATGAATGCCGTCTTTTCGACGTCCGGCCCATACATGGGTATCTGGTTGTATCCGGAATATGCATCCAAGAAACTTAGTACTCGATGTCCAGAGGCGCCGTCCACCAGGGCGTCTATACTGGGTAGGGGGTGTGAATCTTTCGGGCAAGCTTTGTTCAGGTCCGTGTAGTCAGTGCACATATGCCATTTTCCGCTGGCCTTTTTCACCATAACCACGTTAGCTAGCCACGTGGTGTACGTGACCGCCCGAACAAAACCAGCTTTCTTCAACTTCTCTACCTCCTCCTCCACAGCCTTTCGTTTCTCCTCGCCCATTCTTCGCTTTTTCTGGGCGACCGGACGGGCGTTTTGGAAAAGCGAGAGCTTATGGCACATTACTGCGGGATGGATGCCTGGCATATCAGCTGCCGTCCACGCAAATAAATCCCGGTTCCTCCATAGGAGTGCCCTCAGCTCCCTTTCCATCTCAGGGTTTAGCTCCCTGGCGATGAGGGTGGTCTGAGTGGGTTCCCTTCCTATCAAGATAGGTTGGGTTTCTCCAATAGGCTCCAGACGATCCTCGGTATTCGTTCTTGGGTCGAGGTCTGCCATGGCCACCTCAGAACCGGCCGGCCGCCTCTTTACTGGTCGGACGCGTAGCTTCAACCCCGCCGCGTAGCATTCCCGTGCCGTCCTCTGGTCCGCCCGGACCGTGCATATAGTTCCCTTCTCACAAGGGTACTTCATCGCGAGGTGGGGCGTTGAGACGATCGCTCCAAACGCGTTTAAACACGGCCTCCCGAGCAGTACGTTGTACGAGGTGTTTGCCTCGACTAGCAGGTACCGGATCCTCTTTTCCTCGCTAGAGCGACCGGTTCCTAACCTTGTCCTCAACTCCACATATCCCCTTGTATCAACTCTTTCTCCTGCGAACCCTACTATCTGCCCATCGTAAGGGACGATAAGTTCCTCTGAGATGTCCATTTGAAGGAAGGTCTTCCAGTAGAGGATGTTGACCGAACTCCCCTGGTCGACCAGAACTTTGCTGACTCCATACCGCGCTATTTCCGCGGTTATGACCATAGGGTCGTCCTGGTCAGGGTCGGGCGCATGAAAATCTTCGTCCGAAAAGGTAATGGGCGGCATGGAGCGGCGTGGCTTGTCAACCAAATGTACGGATTGGAGGGCTCGAACATGGCGCTTACGGGCGGAGGAAGACGATCCTCCTCCCGCAAATCCTCCAGAGATAGTGTTGATGTGCCCCCTCAGGGGGCGCTCTCGACTGCGGCTGCGACTTCGGCTATGTCGCCTCTCTGAGCGAGGACACTCCGCTCTCGAATTCCTCGACCTATCCTTACGATAAGTCGGTCTCTGCGCAGGCCGATCGGTCGATTGTGGCGGGCGGTCGTCACGGACGTATTTCTTGAGCTTTCCCGCCCGGATGAGTTCCTCTATTTTATCCCTGAGGGTCCAGCAATCCTCGGTGGTATGACCCATATTTTTATGGTAGGCACAGTGCTTGCTCCAATCGGCTCCCTTCGGAGTTGGGTGCCCCTCCCGCTCCCGGATCAGTTCTGCGCTCAAAGCCTCTCGGAGGATTTTCTCCCTTGGGGCGTTCAGGGGGGTATACTGTTGGAAGCGAGGTCCCTTTTTCTGCTCCTTGTGCCTGGGACCGGACGACCTTCCCGTCGACGAAACGGGCTTGTTGGCGTCCGTCCTTTCTCCCCTGGCCTCCTGATTCTCCTTTTTGTACGAGAGCTTCATCTCCTCCACCCTTATCTCATCCGTCGCTCGCTCTCTCAGCTCCTCCATTGTTTTGGGCGCTCGCCTGCAGACGCTATCCTTAAACGGCCCCGGCTTAAGAGCCGGTAGGACGTAGTGAAAGGGGAGCTCTGGCGTAAGGCTTTTCACTCGCCGGACGGTCTTTTGGTACCTATCCATAAACGTCCGTAGCGCTTCCTCCTTCCCTTGCTTGAGGGTCATTAACTCGAATACGGTTAAGTCTTGGGTACTGCTAGCCGCGAATTGTTTGATGAATAGCTGCTTTAATCCCGCAAAGTTTTCTATTGAATTAGGGGGGAGGGTATTGAACCATTCCAATGCTTCGTCCTCCAATGAGACCGAAAACGCTCGGCACCAAATGGCATCATTGCCCGTTCGGAACGCCATTGCGTTCGAGAACGTCTGGATATGGGACGCGGGGTCCGTCGTCCCGTTATACATTTTGAATTGCGGAGCCATAAATTGCTCCGAAATTTGGACATTCATTGTTCTGTGTGAATGGAAGTAACAAGGCGGACGAGGGCTCCGACTTTACTACCATCCGCCCGTCCTCGGCAGCGCTCTCAGCATGCACTGATTTAATTTTACTTACTTCCGCCTCAGACCCGGTAGGCCTCCAGGTGCTATCACGCTCGGTATCTTGAGGCGTGTGCTCTTCCGCCGTCGTCTTTCCCTTATCCTTCGCTCACTCTTCTCCACCTTCCGCCCTTCCAACCTCCCGGGCTATCCGGGCTTCGCAATCGGCCTTTACGGCCGCCAGTTCGTTCTCGTGGTGCTGTTGCATTTCGTCCATTTTTTGCTGCAGGGCTCGGATCATCTCAACGGGGTCGTCTGTGCTCATGTTTCTCGTGGTCACCATTGGGTTTTTAAAATCACACGGCCCCACGGTGGGCGCCAAATGTTTCGGATGTGTAGGGCTGTGCTATTCCGGACCTCCCAATTCTCCTGCGCTCTTGTCTCGGTGGCTGATCTTCCCTCCAAGTCTTAACTCTCCTTTCAATCCTGGGGGGCGGAGACCTGCAAAAGACTCTCCGATGCCAAAGTCAGTTCCAGAGCAATGGCTTTTCTCAAGGACATCAATAAATGTGCATTCAATGTAACCTATCTACCACTCACCATGGACCTGTATTTATAGTTTTTGCTATGGGCTTGGGATTAGTGAAAAGTTAATCACGGCCCAAAGTAGCCCAATAGCTTCTAATCCCCACTTACCTCTAAACCAGGTTAATTTACCTAAGCCACGATGATTAGTGATTTGGGCGGTCAATGGCGTGCGGGCGTCCGCCCATGTGATATGGGCGTCCGCCCATGTGATATGGATGTCCGCCTCCAATATCGCGGAAGGCGGACGGTTGTTGGTCCTTTGGCATTAAAATGGGCGGACGGTCATTTACCGAACGTTCTTCTGTACGGCGACCGGCCCTTCCTGGTACAGAAGCCCCCCAAGTCCAAGTGCACGTAGTGGACGTAGGATTTTGAGTAACATCTAAAACAAGAAAATATTTGACGCAGTGGCCATACATATTTTCCAGACGTTTCGTTTCTCGGGATTTTCTTGAAGAACACTTTTTGTGAATGTGGAGAGTGCGGGGCTATCTGTAAGACCCATGAAAAAAAAAATATTTATAATAGTAAATTTTAGCATTTTATTAGTAATAATAATTTTAATGGATAGAAAAATGTAAATTTTTGGATATAAAATTATAGTAATTCTAGAGGGAGTGCTTCAAATTTTTGATAACTTATTTAGGATTTTTTTTAAGAAAAGTGAATAGTGAATAGTAAATAGTAAATAGTAAATAGTGAATAGTGAATAGTTAAAAAAAAATATATTAAAATAAATTGTGGAAGAGAACACTCCACGTAGAATTAATCATTCAGAGATAAGAATGGTGAATAAAAAATAAATTTTGAATAGTAAAAATGAATAGTAAAAGTGAATAGTAAAAATGAATAGTAAAAATGAATAGTAAATTTTTTTGGCTATAAATAGCCAAGGGAGGGAGGCTGAAGAGGGGCACCAAAATTCTAGAGAAATTGTGAGAGAAGAGAGTTGGAGGAAATTCTAGTTGAAGAGGGAAAATTCTGGAAGTTTCCGGAGAACGGTTTGAGAAGAGGAAACTAAGTCTGGAATAGAGGTAAGGGGAGCTAACTTTGAGTATTTCCTTTTGTATTATCTTGAGTCTGGAATATGCTATATTCTGCTTTTGTCTGATCTTAAATCTTGAATATGGAGTATTTTGTTTCTGTAT
>NW_025905229.1:0-11763 GCF_018835915.1 Vigna umbellata
TCTAATAATCGATTAAATGCGTAGCAGTTCTAAAAAATACGAATTTTTCTAAGTATTACATGTTTAAGGCTTTTCCTAATACATTTATAATCTACAAATTGCTTTTAAAACAACTATAACAATGTATCATCTTTCAGCATCATCAAAATTATTTATCTTCAAATTTACCAATGCTCTTCATTGGTAACATAAAATAGTCAGCAAAGGTCAAAGTTGACAGCATGGGTTATGCACCTCACCTCAATTGGAGAAAACCACCTAAATGGACATTTTTATTTTGGAGAAAACCACCTAAATGGACATTTTTATTTTGAAGAAATCAATGGCATAACCTCATTATTGGTGCAGGGAGCTCACCGAATAACATTGAACTCACTCACCCATCTCAAAAAAGGAAAAATTCAACAAAAATAGAGAATGGGGAGCAATGTTCATCTAGCTGGGGAGTACAGTTGAAGTTTCTGTAAAAATTACCCTTTTTCCTCTGGTAATCAATTACAAGGGTCTTGTAATTGATTACCAGAGGAAAAAGGGTAATTTATGCACAAACTTCAACTGTACTCCCCAGGTAGATGAACACTGCTCCCCAAAGTCGTTTTTGTGTCCCTATAAGTGATCTTTTCTATAGGCATAGTGAGGTGGATTTATGTTTTTTCGAAAATGTATTTGTGATATTCAATGAAACCCATCACTCTTCCTCTCTCTCCCCTACACTCACCAAACCCCAATCCTCCGATCTCTTCCACTCTCTCAAACTCGTCGCTTCAACTTCTCTAACCCGGGCTCCCTACCACAAACCTCCCCCTTCATTCTCGATAGAGGAAGTAGCCTCGTCTGGTTTCCCTACACTCCCCGCTACATCTCCTCCCATCGTCTCTTCCCAAACACTGACCCCACCAAAATCCACAATTTCATTCCCAAAAATTCCTCCACCGCCAAACTCCTCCGTTGCAGGAACCCCAAATACGAAATTTTTATTCTTTTTCCAGAATAAAAACAAATATGATCTTAATGAAGCTATCCTAATACATTAAAATTTACATTCCATGAGGGGAGGCGAGAGAAAGGGTAAAAAAATCAATTACAAGTGAAAAAATGGTGCTTCGCTTCAGTCGGAAACAAGGCAAGTCAAAGAAGAATCCATATCTACCACAATGCTTGGCCTTCTTCAGAAATACATTTTTGAAAAAAACATAAATCCACCTCACTATGCCTTAGAGTGTCCACGTCAGCCAAAAAATCACATCTCATTCACTAATTGCACATTTGAACATTTGGTCGTTAATGATTTAAACGACGTTTGCAAAAAGGACTAAATTGAACACAAATTACGATCTTTAGGACTACATTGAACAGAAAAAAAAAATTAGGACAATTTCGAACATACCCAACCAAAATTGGGACCAATAATAGTATTAAGCCTATTTTTTTTAATATAATTTTACTAAAATTAATCATTCTCTCAATAAGTGCATTAATTATTTTATTAAAATAAAGAGAATAATTAATTTAAAATTAAATTAAAAAATGATGTTTCATTAAATTTTGAAAATATTTTACAATAGACATAGAAAATGAATTTACATGAATAAAAGACATTTTGAAAATTGTGATGATTACCGAAATAGTATGTTCAATGGTAATGTTAATGTACATTTATGGCGGTAATATTTATGGTGGTTTTCGAAACCATCTTAATTTAAAGTATTGCAATAAAAAAATAAGAAGTATAATTTACACCATATTTTAAATTATTAATGATAAGTTCTGTTCAAGATATTACGTGTGCAACAAGTTCATCTTACCTTTAACATTTAGATGTTGAGGTTCATTTATTTAAACTTTTCATATAAAAAAATGGATGTGGGAAGTTCACATTATCAAGGGTAAGAAAATTAAGCTGAAAAAAGGCGAAAATCTTTTTAAACAGAGGAATTTAGCACTAAGATTATGAACATACCTTGGGAAAAATTGGTTTAATGTCTCAATAGGTCCCTATTTTCGTCCAGAATCTTAAATAGGACCATTTCTTTTTTAGCGTCTCAATTGGGTCCTTATTTTTGTAAAATTGAATCAATTACAGGCTTACCGTTAAATTGGGAAAACGTCCGTTTAATATTGAATTACGTGGCATAGTTTAATTAGACGTGGCATTATAAACATGTTTGAATTGTATTTTGTATTAAAAAAAGACTGCAAACAGGGGAAATCAGATTTAGACAGGGGAAATCATATTTACTTAAAGGGCAAAGTGGGAAAAGAAAGAAAATAAGTGCAACCCAGCAATTGAGAAATCAATTTGAAGCTTCGAAACGAAAACAGAAATCAAGATCCCAATTCAAACATTGCAATTTCAATTACATCAAAAAATCCCTAATTTCCCACTTTCAGCAAAACCTGATCTCCAAAATCAGATAAATGGAACCCTAAATTGTAGAGTCAAGAATTTCTCAATCACAACTCGTCGTTGACGTTGTCATCGCCTGATAAGGCAATCACTCGCCCTTGCTGTTGTCGCCAGAGATCAATGCGTCAGGAGTGATGGTCAGAACTGAACCCGCATCCACCATTGCGGGTTGATTCGAAGGAGGAAAGCTTCCGCGACCCCCTCAGAGCACCACTGGGACGCCATCGCTGTCGCACCCTCACCGTGCCACATGGAAGGGTTCGCGTCCTAGCCACCGGTAAGCTTATCCCCTACCTACAAAACCCCTAGCAGAACCAAGAAGAAGAGAAGGAAGACGTCTACTCTTCCTACTCCGCGAGTTCGAACAAGGTCGAAAGGAGAAACAAGCTCTAAAGCGAAACACGCCACTGTCGAAAACCACAATTAGATCTTCTCCCCTACAAGGCCGCAACCATGGTACGAAGAATCAAGAAGAGGAAGAGGAAGAATTTTCCTGCGTGCACCGCCGTACTCCCACTGTTGGAGTTTTTGGTTTAAGAAAAGAAAAGAGAAAGGGAATGAAGTTTCCCAGAACCCTAAAACTCATCTATTAATTTAATTTGATTTCTCAAGTTTACCTTTACTTAAATTTTATTTTCCCAACGTGCACTCTATTTTTTAATTCAAAAATTAATAAAAAATACACTTCACACACCTTTTTAAAGCCACGTCAATTAAAATTACACCGTCAGCGCGTCACATATCTCCTTCCTTAACGCCGGTCTGATCAATTTAACGGTAAGCCTGTAATTGATTCGATTTTACAAAAATAAGGACTCAATTGAGACGCCAAAAAAAAGAAGATCCTATTTGAGATTCTGGACGAAAATAGGGACTATTGAGACATTAAACCTAATTTCATTGATAAAACATACAATTGTATCATCTCTTTAATAGAACTATAATAGCAGCATCCACAACTCTCTAACTCTTATTCTTATAAAATTATTTATATTTTACTCCATTAAAATTACATTCTTTTATATAAGTTTAATTACTTTTGGTCTATTTTTTTGTCAAAATAGTTTAAATTAATCTTCCATTGTTTTAGTCTTAATTAGGTTTTAATTTTAAAAAAACGATGTAATTTAATCTTTCTATTAGTACTTCAAAAACAACGTTAAAAATATTTCATGTATCAGTTTAGTTTTTTTGTTTTCATTTTAAATTTTTAAAATTTCTTTTATTTTTTTAAATAATTTTAAAATAGTTTAATAAAAATGTCAATTTTATTAAAAAAATATAATTATAAAATTTATATAAAAATGAAATTTAGAAATAAAATTATTTCATTTTAGAAAGAATTATAAATGAATTGAATTAAAATAACAAATACATAAAGTGAATTGAATATAAGACACATTATCATGTTATATTGTCATGTGACACTATGCATAACACATAGATATTATTTTTAAATAAAATAAAAATTAAAAAAGAAAAAAATAATAAAAACACACGTGTCATTTCTTTAACCTTATTTATATAATATTAATGAAAATCATCAAATTACATTAATTTTTAAAATTGAGACAATAAAAATTAAAAATTGAGACCTGATTGAAAATAAAAAAATTAAGAAACCAATTTGAACTATTTTAACAAAAATCGAGTCTACAAAATTAATTAATTCTATATAAAAATACNTATATATATATATATATATATATATATATATATATATATATATATATATATATATATATATATATATAGACACACACGCTAGTATAATATAATTTAACTTGAATTTACTAGTCTGACCATGAAAATTTGATTGAGGTCGTGTACTCTTTGTATTTTTTTCTTAAAACAATTGGATGTCATGTTATGCATTATTGTTTGGACTCCTTAATAATTGACCTTATCCTTCCACATTAATAATCTTTCCACTTGCAACCAAATATTACTAAGTTGCATATATTTTATATCATATATTAGTGTTTTATTCATAAATGGGTTCCTTCACCTCACAACCTTTTTCATACGTAAATTGCAAACAGAAATTTCCTTTAGCAGTGAGTTTTCGTGCACTCTTCATTTTGTGGGTATCACGTAAATGGCTAAGTTTGTCTCCTAAAACTCAAATAAAACAAAAGGTTTAAATGTATTATTGTTCGCGTATATTTAGTTATTTTGCTTTTGGTTTCTATATTTTTCCTTAATTTTTTTCAATTTTTTTTCTCGACAAACTTGATTCATTAATTATCACCGTAACGCAATCAAATTATGCTATATGTCAAATTTTTTATTGTCATTGTTCAATAGCTTAAGTATATCAACAAGAGATAAAACGTTTGTATTTTAATAAAATTAAGGACTAATTTACAAATAATAAAGCTTAAAACCATTTTCAAGTCATAAAAATACATTTTAGTCTAATAAAAGTCTCACCAGTATATGTTATGATAGAAAAAACAATTTCATCAAATGGCAGAGTAATGCATTCAATATTAAGATATTGTGTATTATTCTTAAATTGGTATTCATCCAAATTTTACATTAAGTGATAAAAAGAATAAAAAAATTACTATTAAAAAAAATGAAAAGTTAGTTTGAGTAAGCACATCACAACTCAATAACTTGTTTTGAGTGTATACGAGACTTGATAATTATGTATCATGAAAAAGTTTTTTATGCCCTAGAATTCCTTGAAGGAATTACAATTTTATCCTCAGTAACATTGCATGAGAGAATTTGTAATTTCTTTTTTGTAAAGATTGTATATTGAGTAATAAACTAGTTTAATTGAATATTATCCATTAAAAACAATTCACAATTTTTATTTCTCAAAAAGATAAAATGAATAATTTTAGTCTATATAACAAAAACTGACTATTGAAATAAATATATAATAATCCATGTATAGTTTATTATGCATGTACATATACACCACTGAAGTTTAATATTTAAACTCATTATGCTAAGTAAAAACTCATATTATAAGTCAACATAATGTAAAGAGTTTTAGTTACATTATCTGCATCTTGGGTAATCATTATTATTATGCATAAATGTTTAGTGATCTTATATGAAGGAATCAAACACAAAGTTCTATCTAAGAGTATAATAAGAGAAGTGAACACTGATGAGCATCTCATCAAAAGAAAGCAGAACATTAATTTGAAGAGTAAGTAATAGAAGAAAAAGGCAATATACCTTACGAGCATAGACATGAGAAAGAGTAGCTCCCCAACCTTCATAATAGCTATACTGAACTATGGAAGATCCAAACAACACAAACTGTGGTCTCCATCGTCCTATCATCTTTCTTTCTCTTTCGCTTTCTCAACCACGAAACACAAAAACCAAAGCAATTTCTTTCGCAATTTATGCACTTCGTAGTTACCCACGTGTTAGGTTTTTATATTAAAAAAATCATCAAAACAAAAATCATGTCGGAAGTGACAGTTACTATCAGTGGGAGCCAGCTCAGATCTAAATAATGATCAATCATCAGAGGATTTTAAAAAGGAGTACACGTTAAATGTTTCAAAGTTTTGTTTTCTTGAATTTGAAAATATGTAATTTGTGATTTTCTTAACTTCACAAGTGTTTTTTTTTATATGAGTAAAATTAATTATCTTCAAACAAATTTTCAATAAACAAAGATTGATTTTGACTATGATCGATTATAATAAATTATTGAATACATAATTTAACTTTTATGGTTGTTTCGAACAAACTTTTAATCTGGACATATCGTGAAACACGTTACATAGATTAAAATAATCGACCTAGTTTAATGTCCTAGAATTCATTTACCTAGAAGGGTTTTTTCTTTTGATGTCCTAGAATTGCTGTGGCAATTGGCTCAATCAAAGTGCATATATAGTCACTATTTCATTCCACTCAAGGTGAGAAAATCCAGTGATAAATGATGTAGACATGTGGTTCTTATTTCCTGTTATTATGTGATTATTGCTTCAAGGATTCTAAGAACTGGGGCAGACAACTCTATTCCCATTGCATAGTTTCAAGGAAGGTCCAGTTGGAGACATTCACATTGCTTCCATCAGGGCCAATTGGATCATAAGGTGAATCTTCTCCATATTCGGTTGGCATTGACCTCCATTGCAGGCTTGGTTCCCATTCTGCTTCTTTGATCATCTTCAATATCTCTTTTACAACCACATGGCTCCCCTCAGCAGAAAGATGAATTCCATCCTCCCTATCAAACACCACTCAAAAATATGAAGGATAACAAGATTTGAATCTTCTAAATTAAGGTTCATGTCACTATGAATTACTCAACACAATGAATCATAGGAAGATTTCAACTTTTCTAAATTTAAGAAGCATGTGATTAATCAAGAATGCATACTTACGTGAAGTAAACATCTCTCCAGTCATCCCTGTTCTGGAGTAAAGTCCACAGATCAATGGCATTGATATTCATCTCACGGCACAGCTCCAAACACGCTTCTGAGTATATTCGACAAGATTCGTTTGTCCTTAATTGCTGCCCCGGTAGCACACTGGTTTAAAGTCCAAAATTTTGCTCATCACAGTCTAATTTAGATATAAGTTCTAAAAAAGAAAGAAAAATCAAAGGAAATAAGAATGTTTGTGCATATCAAATCTAGTTCATTACTTCTATGCACCAATTCTTTGGCTACCCTTAATATGGCTATATTTGTCATGATATAATCAGTATTGACGTGAGTGAAGAAATCACCAGCATTTAGTTCTCTGCCTTTCCTCTTTTGTGAATTTATAAAAATGAAATAGCAGTTAGATTGAAGTCAAAACCTGTATCCAGTAAGGTGTGCCTCATTGACCGGAGGTGCAGTGAGAAATATGATGCGAGTCTTCTTTGAAAGGCTCTGGCAATCACAAGGATGTGTCAAGCATGGCAGTAATAACTAAGGTAAAAAGATAGGGATTCTGTAAAATATACTTGAAGGGTGAAGGGTTTCTTTCATGTAGTAATAAGAAATGAGAAATGTGTTGTTTTTACCTTCAGATGGGTACCTATCTTTCTCATATTTTCTATGTATTCTTGGAGAGGTACATGTTGACCACGGCCACTTGGATGAGGAAGAAGAGAATCATTACCACCAAAGTACACAATAACCAATGATGGTTGCTCGGAGGCATTCTATGTTAAAGAAGATGACAGATCAGAACCTTGGAAAAAACGTTATAAATTCTGATAATTGAGTAGTTCATTTTAGTAGATTACGTATTGTAAAATTCAGAATAATCTTCCTAACATGTGACAAGATTCATTCAGAAGACAACATGAGGATATCTTGTACCAAGATTTTTTACATCATTCTGTACCACTGTCCATTTCCAAGGTGCCATTTGTTTCTCAATGACCACAGCAGAATAAGCAGTTTTTTAACATTTGTGATGGAAGGACAAAAGATTGAAGTTGAAGAAAGAAGAGGTACCTTTGGGAAAATTTCATCCAGAACTTGCACAGCACGCCTTGAGTTCCAGCCAGAGTATCCTCGCAGAATTACATCCGCCTATGTCATATCAAGGTGTAAAGTTAAACTCATTGACAATCCAAGTCATAAAAAATAAAAGCAAATATTTCATTCAATTACTGGCTGAAGTTTAAACAAATTAAGACATTTTATATGCTGTGATCTCATGTTAATCTATTTGATATAGTCTTTTTGGTCTGTAGTTGGATCTTATTCTAATAATACCAAGGCCTTGCACTGAAACAATAAATCATTGGTGGGTGGTGAGTAGAGTATGACCACCATTTCCGTAAAAAAATTTCAATATGGTGATTTACTGGCAGCAAATTATTCATCAACAGTTTAGGTTCACCTATTCATTTTAACATTTCTTGACATTAAAAGAATATGGAATATTTTCACAACACCAAACTTTTTTAGGAAAATGACACTCTTCTTTGCCCAAATAAGAACCTTTCACACTTCTTTTGATCTTAGTCTCATAAATAAAACACTACCCCTTTTTGTTTATCCAAGGAAATGCCGACCAAAATAAGCAATTCTCATAGTCTCATCCAGTAACCAAAAATAACAAAAACAGCTCCATCCAACTTCACGGAAAATCATAACAGACAAAGAAAATTATTCATCCGCAGGGTCAACATGAGAACCGTACTCTAAACAAACCAATTCCTCGGATCCAGATTCTCTGCATCCACTTTTCAACTCATTAAATGAAATCTTTCAGAACTTTCACATGAAGATCTGGGCTCAGTTAACTTAAAAAACACACATCTGAAATGTCAGCCATCCATTCCTCATCCTAATATTATAAATAAATGTATTGAGTGCCTGAAAATGTGGCAGCACTGAATTCATTTGCTCATGTCAACGCTCGTCTGATCAAATAAAAAGCAAGAACAGAAACAGAATACTACAACCTTCACCCAGTGAGATCTATTAAAACTCCAAACATTAAATCCTAAACTCTAAATTTGCTAGAATAACCTTAACCTTTAGCAAAAGTTATACACTTTCCAATGCACAAACAAGAGTTCTGCGTGAGCTCAGTTGCAATGCAAACGCACCCAAAATCATGTCACGTGTATCTAAAAGTTATCCAAGACCAAGAACAACTCTATTTACATATCCCCATTACTTAGTACATTATTAGACTTACATGTCTGAGATAGTGTCCGTTCTGCTGATATGCTCTAAAAGATTTAATCTTTAAAGGCTTGTTGTTGGAGTAAAGAAAAAGACCATTTAATAAGGTAGCCTTAATTTTGATACTCAAACGGGCTCATTTGTTGTACCCTCTTGGTTAAATCAGCTACGTCGAAGAACTTCACAACTTAAAAATTCATAGTCACGCATCAAAAGTCTAAAGTCACAGTCTTTCACAGTTTGACTCCCTCACAGAAAGCACTATACTGAAAGGTACATGCACACATACCTTACGAGCATACAAGTGAGCAAGAATGGCGCCCCAACCTTGCTGGGAATAGCTGAGCTGAACAATGGAAGAACCAAAGAGGACGAACAAGGGTCTTGCTGGTCCCACCATCTCTTCTTATTTTCTCCGTCTTGGATGAAATTGGAACAGATCCGAACCCCAAGACTCAGATTTATATTGATTGAACGTGTTGGTTCTTATTGAGCCAAAGCATTGAATGGTTGGGAGGTTCCGTAACACACTGGTTAAAGAGCCATGATTCAAATGACGCTGCATTTTATGCACTTATCACAAGTGACGGGTGCCTGCCACAAAACCTTTGCATAACCGGATATTGGCCCGCTAAAAAATCGGGTCATAATCGTACGATCCCAAATAGGAATATGATTAAAAAACAAAAACATATGTATACCGGATGGAAAATGTTATTCCAACAACGCTTTTTTAACACAATTTTGACAACGTGCACGTGGCAGCTTGCCATTGGCTCAGTAATTTGAAAATGGAACAGAGAAGGGGTTACGGTTATAGGGGTATTTTGGGCTTTCCAAATTAAATTTTGACAAAATTTGGGTTTCGTGGTTTAGGGTGCCACAGACGTTCGTTCAAGCCTTCGTTCTTCTCGTTCGTTCAAGCCTTCTCTGTCGTCCGTCTTCTCATGAGGGGTCACCCCACACTCCTTTGAGTGGGCACCAACTCATGAGGGGTCACCCCACACTCCTTGGACTCACATCACCAGCCACCCTCTCCCACCATTGGAACACCTGCACCAGCCTCAGACAGGTGCAGAAGTGCCTAAAAGTCACTTTGTTTGCCAATGGTGACCTGTGTTCATCTGACTGAGTACCTGTGTTGGACTTTCTGTACAAATTGGCAATTTCTCTCGGATAATCGTTTACAGGGGTGCTGTAAACGATTACCACAGCCCTTTTTGAACACTCTCACTCATTCCTTGTACAGGTTGCTCCACCAACTCATGAGGGGTCTCCCCACCCTCCTTGGACTCACATCACATCACCAGCCACCCTCTCCCACCATTGGAACACCTGCACCAGCCTAAGACAGGTGCAGAAGTGCCTAAAAGTCACTTTTTTTGCCATGGTGCCTGTGTTCATCTGACTGAGTACCTGTATTGGACTTTCTGTACAAATTAGAATTTCTCTCGGGTAATCGTTTACAGGGGTGCTGTAAACGATTACAGAGCCCTTTTTGAACACTCTCACTCATTCCTTGCACAGGTTGTCTCCACCACTCATGAGGGGTCTCCCCACCTTCCTTGGACTCACATCACATCACCAGCCACCCTCTCCCACCTTGGAACACCTGCACCAGCCTCACGGTGCAGAAGTGCCTAAAAGTCACTTTTTTGCCATGGTGACCTGTGTCACCTGACTGAGTACCTGTGTTTGGACTTTCTGTACAAATTCTTTTCTCTCGGGTAATCGTTTACAGGGGTCTGTAAACGATTACCAGCCCTTTTTAACAGTCCTCACTCATCCTTGCACAGCTTGCTCCCCAACTCATGAGGGGTCTCCCCACCCTCCTTGGACTCACATCACATCACCACCCACCCTCTCCCACCACTGAAACACCTGACACAGCCTCAGACAGGTGCAGAATGCCTAAAAGTCACTTTTTTTTCCAATGGTGACCTGTGTTCACCTGACTGAGTACCTGTGTTGGACTTTCTGTACAATTCCCAATTTCTCTCCTGGGTAATCGTTTACAGGGGTCCTGTAAACGATTACCAAGCCCTTTTTTAGCACTCTCACTCATTCCTTGCACAGTTGCCCTCCCCCAACTCATGAGGGGTCACCCCACACTCCTTGGACTCACTCACATCACATGTACTCAAAATGACCACTCAACAACACCACATGTTACAAACAAGCCTGCCTTAGGAGACAAAAAAAAGTACGACATTCTGAAATCGACAAACCCATAACTCTAATAACAATGGTATTGAATAATAAAATAGGGAGACCAATTCAAACCAAAACTCAAATTTTATTTCATTGAACCAAATCGAATACATTGAAACTTGTTTTCTTAATCTATTTACAATATTACAATTTCAGTTACTTTCCAAATAACATTTTCAATCAACTAATACCAAATCATCTTCATTTTTTATTCTAAGCACTACGGTCCCGGTGTATGGAGTCCTAAGTGCTCTTCCCTTGTAACGCCTTCGTGATCCAACCTAACATACGTCTTCAAAGGTTGTTCATTTCCGTCAATGTCAGTAGGGGATACAAAACCAGTGTTCACAGATGGTTCTGTACGAGGCACACTTTGTCCAACGTCATCTTTATTTTGCCTTCTTGCCTTCTCTTCAGCCAATTGTGCCTCCAAAGTTGCAACACTCCTTTTAAGTTCTTCAATTAGAAATTCTTGTTCCTCTAAGGCACGCATAAAGTTTCTCTGCGAGCTCTTTTTTGTTT
>NW_025905229.1:12256-43221 GCF_018835915.1 Vigna umbellata
AGGTTGCTCCCCCAACTCATGAGGGGTCACCCCACACTCCTTGGACTCACATCACATCACATGTTACTCAAAATGACCACTCAAACACCAACATGTTACAAACAAGCCTGCAACTTAGGAGACAAAAAAAATTACGACATTCTGAAATCGACAAACCCATAACTCATAATAACAATGGTATTGAATAGATAAAATATGAGACCAATTCAAACCAAAACTCAAATTTTATTTCATTGAACCAAATCGAATACATTGAACATTGTTTTCTTAATCTATTTACAATTATTACAATTTTCATTACTTTCCAAATAACATTTTCAATCAACTAAATACACAAATCATTCATTTTTTATTCTAAGCACTACGGTCCCGGTGTATGGAGTCCTAAGTGCTCTTCCCTTGTAACGCCTTCGTGATCCAACCCTAACATACGTCTTCAAAGGTTGTTCATTTCCGTCAATGTCAGTAGGGGATACAAAACCAGTGTTCACAGATGGTTCTGTACGAGGCACACTTTGTCCAAC
Source organism: Vigna umbellata (assembly GCF_018835915.1). The sequence goes on from NW_025905229.1 coordinate 12,781, forward strand.
GTCATCTTTATTTTGCCTTCTGCCTTCTCTTCAGCCAATTGTGCCTCCAAAGTTGCAACCCTCCTTTTAAGTTCTTCAATTAGAAATTCTTGTTCCTCTAAGGCACGCATAAAAGTTTCTCTGCGAGCTCTTTTTTGTTTCTTCTTTCCTCTTGGTTTAGCATCCTTTCTTTTAGGTGTTGGTCTGTATTCGTCCTTATCCTTCGTTGAAGGACCACCATAAACATCGTCAACAACCTGAAATTTAACAACACATACAAATTACACAACTTTGGTCAATATATGAAAACATAACAAAACTTTCGATAACAAACAACTTACCAAACCTGTCTCCATACACCGTTTAACGAACTGTCTCCAACACTTATATTCATCCAATGCAATTTCGTGGAAATTATCAATAGGACTTTTGGTGGAACAAACAGCTCAAAAAAACCATACCTAAGACAAATAAATCATCTTAACTTGTAACAAACTTAATTCAAATAACATTTAAGTAAGTACATCAAATACTATTAATTACCTGCAGCATGTACACACAACCGTTGACGTAAACGTTTGAAATACCTTTGCCTTTCTTCAAGCCTTTTGAAGCTTTGCACAAACTATGTAACAGAAAACGATAAACTAGACTACCCCAACAATAACTACCCAAAGCACTTAAGTTGTCAACAACATTAAACATTACGGGAAACACTTTCCCGCTACGTTTTGGAATAAAATCTCACTTATCCCTACCAGGAGGTAAAGGCTACAAAAATGAGAACAAGGAATCTTCTTCTTTTGTTTTCGCATTAGAATTTTGTATATTGAATTCAATTCCTTTGTTCCTTTGCCTATGTATTTCACACATTCACTATTGCCCAGCTCTTCCTTTAAGTTAAGTTTGCACCATCTGTACTCAGTCCCAACCCTAAATAAATATCATTTTCATTTATATTCAAAACTTTATTCCCAACTATAAAACCACTACTACAGTCGTCCCACTTATCCAATAACTCACTCAGTATATTTCTACCTACTTTAACATTGACATTGACATCTAAAAACCAAGCAAATGGAGTTGTCGCAATCAATGATCGATGCTCCTTTGTTAAGCGTTCGTTCAAAGTACATATATACTTTGTCGAAAAAGAGTGACGAACACTCAACTGCATAAACCAAAATCAAATCATCAAAACAACGAAACCCAATAACCCAAGCACCACAACACAACGATACGAACCCCAAACATTAACCCAAATCAAATAACCATGCTACGTGATGCCCAAACCGAATAACCAAGCTACGACATGGAATGGAAAACCACTTACCTTAGTCGTCGGACAATCGTCACCGGAACTTGCCATTACGCACGATAACAGGAGACCAAACTGGCCGGAGACAACAGGATGCAAATGGAACGAAGCGAGACGAAACGCAACCTTCGACCTCTCAAGAGAACGGACCTTCGTTTGCAATGGAACAGAGAAAGGGAAAGGCAATGGAACAGAGAAAGGGAAAGGGGTATTTTAGGATTTTCACTCAAAATAAGGGTTACGGTCATAGGTTTTAAAAAAAAAAAAATTTAAACGAACCAATGAGGTGGCGACACGTGGGGTTGTCAAAAAAGTGTTAAAAATCTGTTGTTGGAATATCGCGGTCCATACTGGATACATGCCTAATAATCCAAGGTATATACTAGATAATGGTACAGTACAGATATTTAATATCTAACCTCTTTATACTCAACTTAATATTTATTATTATAAATTTTGTTTGAGTGTATTCTATATAAATAATTAAATAATTAAAATAAAACTATAATAATAAAATAAATACTAATTATGGAATAATTATTTAACATTTAATTTTATATTTTTTTATTTAGATTTATTAAATTGAAATTATTTTAAAAAATGTAACTTTTTTAAAATTTATATTTTGACATAATCATTTAAATTTGGCTTTTGATAAAGACTTATTTATTAGTATGCAATTTTATTTAAATTGTATTTTAACATTAATTCTTATATAAATTTATAATTTAAAGATTTATTTTTAATAAGGTTATTTAAAATAAAAAATAAAAATATTTATGAGTATTAATGATTATATACGAGAATATATATATATATATATATATATATATATATATATATATATATATATATATATATATATATATATATATATATATATATATATATATATATATATATATATATATATATATATATATATATAATGATTATATATGCAAATAAAAAAGTAAATTAGATTAATTCATTTTCATCATACTTCAATAAATATACCAAATAAATTATAAAAATAAATTAAAAAATAGTAGAGTTTGGTTCATTTAACATATTTTCATATCAACTAAAGGGTGTTGCTCCCTCCATCTCCAAGTGCTGCTACACTTTTCCACTATTTTTTTTTATTCCAAAAATACTTTATACTTCCTCATTATTTTTTTTTATTCCAAAAATATCCTACACCTCCTCATTATATTCAACAGTCTTTTTTTTTTCTCTCTCCACATTAATGGAGCATTCACATGACTCAGATTTAAACTTGTGATATATTGCAAAATTTTATTTACACTTTTCCTTAAATAAGTTTGATTCAATCTTATTTTCACTGTTCAATATAAATTTTTCTTCAAATTACTTAATAAATGGTAAAATTTTGTTCTAAATTTCTAGAAAAATGTTTATATATATGTGTGTTTTTTTTACATTTAATATCTATAATTTTTAACATTATATTATGCTTTAACTTACCGACATGTTTGACTCAAATAACTTGAATAAAATATTTAATTTATTAGATAAATAATATAAAAATATTCTTAAATACTTAAAATATAAAAGGAAAGTTAATTGTTAAAGATTTAGAATTTATTTAGTTCTTTCGTCATTATAAAGTTAGTATATAATAATAATAATAATAATATATTATTTACTATTAATATTATTATGTTTATTATTTTGTATTTGCATCTAACTTTTAAGTTTATAAAATGGAAGTGTTTAAAAGCACTAATATTTAATTTTCCTCTGAATTTTATATTTTGCAATATATCACAAGTTTAAATAAAAGTCATATGAATGTTCTATTAATGTAGAGAGAGAAAGAGAAAGATTGTTGAGGATAGTGGGGATGTGTAAAGTATTTTTGGAATAAAAGAAAATAGTGGAGAGATGCAAAAGTACTTGGGGTGGTGGAGGGAGCAACACCCTCAACTACATACTCAATATAAGTCGTATAACTTATATTGGGCCACTTTGAGAACCCTGAGGTCATATTGCTCATGCAATCTTTAAGCACGAAGGGATCCAGCTAGGGTTGTTTGGTTTATGTTTTTCTTCTTATAGACTTCCCATTGTATCCACCACTTTTAGATGAAAAAAAAAGCTTAATAAAAAAAAAATCATGCATCTTAAAAATACCAATTTATTTGAGGAAAGAGTGTGAGGAGAAAGAGGAAAGAGATGAAAGATTAAAAAACTCATAAAAAAATAAAAACAAAAAATTAAAAATAAATAAACATAAAAATGGTAAAATATGACATTCACCAAACAATATTAAAAACTAGAAAAGTCAACCTTTTAAAATTTTAAATAAAACTAGAACTCAACTAAATAAAAAATATTAGAAAAGAATTAAATATTTATGACTTAATAATTAATTTCATTCATAATTAATGAACTAATAATTAATTTCATTCTCTAACATCGTTCATGAAACTAATGTCACTCATGTAACAATCGATTTAATCCCTTTTAAAGACATTGAATCGATTTTAGGATCAGCATAATCAATTTCAATTCTTTTAAACACACAAAATTGATTCTAAAAATTATGTAACACACACAGAACTAGTTACAAAAGTTTTATAACACATATATAACTGATTCCAGAAGCTATGTAACACGCTTATAATCGATCTTTACCTTGTTTAACATCTTCATAATCTATTCCATCCACAATACCCTTATTCCCTCTCCCTCTTACATAGTCAATCTTACATTCACTCTCCCAAGAATTGGATTCTAAATACATGCTTTATCAACCACAAGTGAAACTCATCATTCCTCCAAATTAAAGTGAATGATGTTTTAGTATTTCACTCATGATAAACAACTCATCCTCCAAATCTTTAATTGATGTGCGAAATGCTTCACACTTCTCTCTTATAAACTGTCGCTCGTAAATCGTATCAAATACTTTGAAACAAACATATCCTTCACTCGCAAATGAATCTTCACAAATTCGTGTTAGCAATGCATCCATTGAAATAAACATTGCACTCATTTGTCAAGATAAATTTAAGGGAGTGTGGGTGAATGAATTTGAAAAGACTTTGAGGTAAAGTTTGTGTTACTTTCTTCAAGTGATTTAAAGGTGAAAGTGGATAGATTTGAAAGTAAATTTTTTGAGTGATTCTATAGATATATTACAATAAAAAATTGTTTTAATAGATTAATATATAATATTACTATTTTACCCTTTAAATTTAGTATATTATTATATATTATTATAAAATGTAGATTTGATTAGTTTAAATTAAGTTAAAAGGTTAAAAAAGAATTGGAACTTGAAAAAAGACAAATAATTTCTACTGATCAAATAAAAAATAAATAATTTTAAGTATTTTTTAAATTGTGATGTTCTTAATTAAGTTTTTATTAAAAGAATATGTTCTACAAAGTATTTAAAATATTTTTTTATTATTTTTATCTAATATTCTGTTTGATTTTGTGATCAATTTGAAGAGAAAAAGTTAAATTAATCGACAAGTTACATGCAGAGATAAAAAGTAACGATAATTTCATCTTGTTGATAATAAAATCAAATAACCAATGCTTAAACAAAAATAAAGTATTTCAAATGATTAATAAAATATTGTTTTAATAAAAACTTAATTAAAAATATTTAGATTTATAAAATGTACCTTCAATTTCCTAAAATACATATTTATTAATTTTATATTTGTTGATAATTTCTGTGTCAAAAATGAGTGATGTTCACTGCACTCACCTATTTCACTCTACACTTCCTATTTTACACATTTGTTCTTTATTTATTAAAATCAAATGAAAATTAATAATGACTTAATGATTTTTTAACAAATTATATACAAAATAAATTATATTATATATATGGTTTATAGAAACAAACAAATACAAAAAGGAAAACATATAATTATATAATAATAACTATTGAAACAAATAATAATTAATAAAAATAAATAAATTTAATAATAATTAGATAATAAATAATACTTAAATATCTACAAATTATAACAACAACATTAAAATTAAAAAATAAATTAAAAACCAAAATAATAAGTAAAAAATTAAAATTTACCCATAATAAATATCATTTAAATAAATAAATAATTTCAAAAACATTACCAATTAACAAACAAATATAAATTTCAAATTAACTACATTATAAATAATATTTAAATAAATATCAATATAATAAAAATTAAAAGTTAAAACAATGTCAACAATTCAATAAAAAAGGTTTCAAAAACCACAAAAGAACAACAAATTAAATTTAAATTAATAAACGAATAAAAACAAAAAACTATTCAACAAATAATTAAATAATAATTTATATTAAAAAATAAAATATTAATAAATAATTATAGAGTCAAAAAGATTTAAGAAACAAACTAAAATTTTGAAATTAAGAAAATTAATTATATTAAAAATAAAATTTAAATAAATATGAAATACAAAAATAAAATACAAATTACAAAATATTAACAACAAAATATTTAATATTTAAATAAACCTAGAATGGAAAAGCTTTTCAAAATAATGTGAGAAAAACTTGAACTCATGTAATTTTGAGACAAAGCAACAGTAGTTAGTTAGCATGAACATAACACTTTAACACTAATATCACAAACAAATTCAAGACAATTAAATATAGAAAAAGTTTGACTACACCAACAACAACCGTACTTTCAAGTGCGATAATCGCATTTCGAACTGCGACGTCATGTTAACCACATTTCCAAATATGGTTAGACCATATTTCAAATTGCAGTCACACTTCCAAGTGGTGCAACCTCTCCTCCAATACTTGGAACCAGATTGCGCGCTAGAATAGGAAAAAATGGGGTGTAAGGTTTGAGTGAAATCTCGTAGAGGGGTGGGTAGTTGCTTTTAAATGTTGAATGGATAAATTAAAATGCAGTTAAAATATTCTCTATGTTTTTTACAGGAGCACGTTGGAATAATAAAAAAATAGAAAGGTGCAGGGAAAAGCACTCGTCAAGGATTGACTATACTCCATTTTCTCCCTAAACATCCAGTCGTCCACCCCATTTCTCATGTAATAAAATGAAACCCTACAAACTATTGCATCCATTTGAATTGCAAATGTAATAATTTCTTGTCTTCCTTAATATTTTTAAATTTATGTATGAATTTTATGAATTTATAATGTAATTATATAACTTTTAATTTTTATAAATTAATGTGTATGAATTTATTAAAATTAAATATTTTAGAATAAAATAAAATTAACATATGCATATCAGATATGAAAATCCGATACCTATATCAGTGGATATCCGATGTTTTAATTTTTAGATGTATGAGAAGAAATTGTTGGATGTTAATATTGATGGGGGAAAGGGCCAAAAGATATAACAACTTGGCAACGAAAATTCAATCCAAAACCCTTCAATTTTTAATGTGGAAAACCCTTCAATGCAAGGGTAAAAACCACGAGTCGTCCAGACCAAAGAAAAATTCACTATGATTAATAATAGGATACAAAAGAGTCTCTAATAATAACACCAAATGATGTGTTCAATAAGCCAATTTAAATAAGCACAAATGCTTACAAATGAGAACAAAGAAGATGAAAAATCTCCAAAACAGGGCTACTGGTGTGGACTGATTTCTCCGAATCTAGACCTCCGATTGACGATCCGAACGGTCATAATCAAAAACCATATGTCTGGAACCAACTTTCCAAAAAGTAGCTCGATCCAACGGTGAACGACTTCACAACGACGAAAACACCAGTGCAGGTTTAGGGTTATGTAGGAATGACTTTCTCTCTTTCTTTTTCTCTCACTTGGCTTTTGCCTCTCTTCAAATGACTCTCACATGCCCTACTAATCTGACCCATCTCTATTTAACCTAGTGAGAAATAAAGGTCCAAATTATTTGGGCCTATTCTCCACATAGGAAGGGAGCCCAATAACCCAAGAAATCTCCCCCTCACGATTATGTGGAGATATCCGCTAAACCGGTGATCTCACAAAAAACTTCAAACTTCCCTCTTGGCAACACCTTGGTCATCATATCAGCACCATTATCATCTGTAGGAACCTTCGCTAATTCCAACAACTTAGCATTCAAAACATCACTTATTCAATGATACCTAACATCAATATGTTTGGATTTAGAATGAAAAGTTGGATTCTTACCAAGATGAATATCACTTTGACTGTCACAATACAACAAGTATTTTCTTTTCACAAAACTAATCTCCTGCAAGAATTTATTCACCCATAACAACTCCTTACATGCTTTAGTAAGTGCAATGAATTCTGCTTCAGTAGTAGACAATTGATTGTCAAGTCAAGGCTCCCCCTGCAAAATGAATCAAATAGCCTGAAGTAGACTATCTGGAATCAATGTCTCTAGCCATATCTAAATCTGAGTAACCCATCAAAGTAGGCTTATCACCTCCAAAACAAAGCCTCAAACCAATAGTACCACGAAGATACCTCAAAATCCATTTCATAACATTTCAATGCTCTCTACCTAGGTTTGACAAAAATCTACTGACTGTACCAACAACATGTGCAATATCAGGCCTTGTACATACCATTTCATACATCAACTACCTACCGCAGAAGCATAATGAACTTTTCTCATATCTATCTTCTCAGCTTCATTTGAAGAACATTGTTTAACACTCAACTTAAAATGAGTAGCAAGAGGAGTACTTACAACTTTAGCATTTTTCATTTGGAATCTTTGCAACACCTTTTGAATGTAGTGCTCCTGTGATAGCCAAAGTTTCTTCTCTTTTCTATCACGAATGATACTTATACCAAGAATCTTCTCAGCAGCTCCCATGTTTTTCATGGCAAATGACTTGCCCAATTGCTTCTTCAACCTGTCAATTTTGGATACATCTTTCCCAACAATAAGCATGTCATCAACATATAACAACAATATAATGAAATCATTCTCAGAAAATTTCCTAACAAAAACACAATGGTCAGAAGTAGTCTTCTTATAGCCTTGCTCACACATAACAGACTAAAACTTCTTATACCACTGCCTCGAAGCTTGCTTCAAACCATATAGGCTTTTTCGTAGCCTACACATATAGTCTTCCTTGCCTTCAATAAGAAAACCATCCGGTTGCTTCATGTAAATCTCTTCCTCCAAATCACCATGAAGGAAAGTTGTCTTCACATTCATCTGCTCAACCTCCAAATCTAAGTAGTAGCTAAACTTAATACAGTTTTGATGGATGTCATCCTCACCACAGGTGAGAAAATCTCATTGAAGTCAACACCCTTTCTTTATCTGAAGCCTTTCACCACTAATCTAGCTTTATATCTGGTAGATGTAGAATTGTTCTCTTGCTTCACCTTGAAAATCCGCCTGTTCTCTAAGGCTCTTTTACCCTTAGGTAACTTCACCAAGTCATAAGTGTGATTATCATGCAGAGATTTCATCTCATCCTGCATTACATCCAACCACTTTTTCTTTTCTTCACTTTCAATGGCCTCCTCATAACATTCAGGTTCTCCCTCATCAGTCGACATCAAATACTCATTGGTAAAGTACTTCTTAGAAGGTTGTTTTGACCTATCAGATCTTCTAGGTTGAGCTTCTGGTAACTCAGGTATATCTCCAAGACTCTCATCTAGTGACACATCATGTTCCTCTTCATCAACATTATCAATAGGAACATCCAAGTCATCTCCAATCTGATGATTATCAATATCACCATGTTGTTCATCATTATGAACATCAATATCCAAATAATTAATAGACAACCGAATTGGATCAAAATCAGCCACATTACCATCTTCCTTAGGTGTAGACTTTTCCACCTTATCAATATCTTCAATGGTTTGATCTTCCATGAATTGCACATCACGACTTCTAACAACTTTCTTTTCAACGGGATCATACAACTTGTAGCCAAATTCATCCTGACCAAAGCCAATGAAGATGCATTGCCTTGTCTTCACTTCCAACTTGGATCTTTCATCCTTTGGAACATGAACAAATGTTTTACAACCGAAGACACGCAAATGATCATAAGTAACATTCTCGCCAAACCAAATCTTGTCTGACACCTTAGAGTTCAAAGAAACTGCAAGACTTAGATTAATAATATGCACTGCTGTAAACAATGCCTCACCCGAGAAATGCTTAGGCAATTTTGCTTCAGAAAGCATACACCTAACTCTTTCAATCAATGTCTTGTTCATCCTTTTTGCTAAACCATTTATCTGAGGAGTTTTGGGAGGAGTCTTCTCATGTGCAATACCATACTGTCTACAATAAGCATCAAATGGTCCACAATATTTACCACCATTGTCAATACAAATGCACTTCAACTTCTTGCCTAACTGTCTCTCAACCAAAGCATGAAATTCTTTAAACTTGTCCAACACTTGGTCCTTTCTCTATAGTGTATAAACCCAAAGCTTCCTGGAACAATCATCAATAAAAGTAGCAAAGTAAAGTGCACCACTAAAAGACTTTACCATCAATGGGCCACAAACATCATAATGCACCAATTCAAGAAACTCTGACTTCCTAGAAGGAGGATGCTTCTTGAAGGATACTCTGGTTTGTTTACTAGTCATGCAGTGAGAACATTTCTCCAACTCTACACTCTTCAATCCTGAGAGAACATCCTTTTTAGCTAAGCAGTTAAGTCCTTTTTCACTGATATGCCCAAGCCTTCTATGCCACAAAGATGACTCCATATACACGACATTCACACTATCTTTAGCAACCAAAGCTTTTTTCCAGTAAAGCTTGGAGTTTTTATCCTCTTGAGCCACAATCAAGTTACCTTTGGTGAGCTTCCACTTTCCAAAACCAAAGTGGTTATCAAATCCACCATCATAAAGTACCTGCACAAAAATCAAGTTAAAGCAAACATCTGGAGCATGTTTAACTCCTCTAAGCAACAATTGCATCCCCATGTTGATTTGCAAGTGAACATCACCAACACCAATAATCTTAGACACTCCATCATTACCCATCTTCAATATTCCAAAATCACCAGGTGTATAAGATGTGAAGAACTCCTTCCTGGATGTAGCATGTAGTGTAGCACCACTATCAATTATCCACATGCTCTCATCAGATACAAGATTAATAGTGTCATAATAACAAAGACAAACAAGGTCACCACATGTAGTAGTAGTAACACGATCACCATCATCGGTATCTTTTTCTCTTTGCTTACCCTTTTTGTCTTTCCTCTCTTTCTTCAACAAAAAATAGTTCTTCTTTATATGCCCTGTTTTGTGACAATAGTGACACTCCACATTCTTGTATCAAGACCTGGACTTGCTTCTGCTTTTATCTCTACCACTATTTTGTTCATTCTTCTGGCTTCTCCCCCTATTCTCTGTAATAAGAACTTCTGAATGAGATGAAGTACCCCGTGTCTTCCTTCTCATCTCCTCATTAAGAGAACCACTCTTTGCCATTTGCAAAGAAATATCACCATTAGGGGTAGCACTTATCATGGAAACCCGAAATGTCTCCCACGAAACCGGTAAAGAGTTTAATAGGAATAAGCCAATAGATCATCATCAAATTTTATACCCACTCTTGCTAATTGATCATAGCGTCCTTGAAATTCACTCGAGTGATTTGAAATAGGAGTTCCTTCCTTGTACTTCAACTTCACAAAATTTTTCAGCAAGTACAATTTATTAGTCCTTGACTTAGAAGCATACAAAGACTCAAGCTTATCCCATAGGCTTCTCGCATGTGTCTCATTAGCAACAAAATTATAAACATTATCATCAACAAACTGCATGATAAATCCACATACTTGTTGATGTTTAAAATCCCATTCTTCATTTAACTTGGATTCCGGCTTATTGGAAGCAAAAACAGGAAGATGCAAATATTTCACAAATAGCAAGTCCTTCATCTTGCCTTTCCATCGGTGATAATTTTCTCCATTCAAAGGAATCAATTTTGTATGTGCCTCCATCATTCACGCAAACTAAACAGTCCCTTAACCAAAGAGCTCTGATGCCATTCTGATGGGGAAAGGGCCAAAAGATATAACAACTTGGCAAAGAGTAATAACGCAGCAGAAATTCAATCCCCCTTCTTGCGAGAATCTGTGAGGAGCACCAAACAAATAGAACAAAAATAGAATCCAAAGCACAAAGAGACACTTACAATTTTTATTGTGTAAAATCCCTCAATTCAAGGGTAAAAACCACGAGTCGTCCATTCCAAAGAAAAATCCACTATGATCAATAATAGGGTACAAAAGAGTCTCTAATAATAACACTAAATGTTGTGTTCAATAAGCCAATTTAAATAAGCACAAATGCTTACAAATGAGAACAAAGAAGATGAAAAATCTCCAAAAAAGGGCTGCTGGTGCGGGACTGATTTCTCCCATTCTAGACCTCCGATTGACGATCCGAGCGGTTAGAATGAAGAACCATATGTATGGAACCTACGGTCCAAAAATCAACTCGATCCAACGGTGAACGACTTCACAACGACGACAATACCAATGCAGGTTTAGGGTTATGCGGGAATGACTTTCTCTCTTTCTTTTTCTCTCACTTGACTTTTGCCTCTCTTCAAATGACTCTCACGTGCCCGGCTAATCTGACTCATCTCTATTTAACCTAGTGAGAAATAAAGGTCCACATTATTTGGACCTATTCTCCACATAGGAAGGGAGCCCAATAACCCAACAAATATCCCATAGATGAGGAATCGAATATGGAGATCCGATTTATGTGCTAAGTGTATATCAACTTCAATTGTTAAAAGGAATGAATTTTAAAATCAAAAGTACAGGGGTAGAATCACTGTGGGGTGTAGGAAATTAAAAGAAGGATGCGGGACAAAATGTTGGATCATCTCCTTCAAATTTGAAACCCACAAGTGTTTCTTTCTTTGTCATCTCCACCCACTATGGCACTTCCCACCGCTGGCCAAAGCCAACCATTAGAGGCGTCGTTTGATTCTTCCTCTTCTTGACCCAGGTGTGGATTCTCTGTTTGGGTTGCGATTCACAGCTCGGTGTGAGTTTGGAGAATGAAGATGACTCACATGTTATGATGAAGGTTGGCTTATGAAGAAGAATGGAGGTGGGTCTGGTTCTCCATCTTTGCGTGTGCCTCTTTGTAGATTGCATTAGGATGAATGAAAATGGAGATTGGTGTTGAGTTGTTGAAGATGATGGTGGACGGTACAATGGCTTGAGGATGATGGTGTTATGCTTGTGTTGGGATGAAGGAGTATGGAGATGTTGATGAAGACGAAGGTACTGGTTCTGTTTTTTTTTTCGTGTTTTTCTGTTGAGTATTGAAGAAAGGGATCATTGCTTATATTTCCTATTTCTATTAACAGGTGGGTTTGGAAAAACATGGGATATCTAGATTCGATATAGGTAGAATAAGAGATGATATGTTTTTTTTATTCTAAAATATTTTTATTAATTTTAATAGATTCATATGAATTAATTTATAACAATTAAAATTTATATAATTACATTATAAATTTATAAAAATTCATATATAAATTTTAAAATATTAAGAAAAATAAAAGATTATCATAACTACAATTCAAATGAGGTGCAATAGAGTATAGAGTTTTATTTTAATACATAAGAAATATGTTGCAACTGTGCATATTTCATAATAGGAAAAAAATTGGGTGTAGTTTGGCAAAAAAAATTGTCAACAAACATAAAATTAATGGTGTTTATAACTTTCTGCAGCTCCCTTCTTTTATTGGAGTCATCAGTCTCTTGATGGTGTTTATAACTTTTTCTTACACTTATTTCTTTTTCTCCTTTTCTTGAGTGTAGAAAGTTTCAAGGAATAGTAATTCTATAATAAAAGTTATATTATATATATTTTAACACACAGTACAATACCATTATACAATCGCATAGTCATAAACGCATCAGGTGCATTGTTTTTGTTTTGCCCTAAGGATATGACCTATAGTTGATAATCTCTCTTTTTTTATACACATGGTTAGCATTGAATCTCAATTAACATACTCAAGAGATTCGACATTCCACTAACCGCGATGCACTTTGTTGGTAGGAGGATTCAAACACACTATAAAATCATCTTAATTACTGATACACTCTTGATTATATATAATCTGGGCTCCAATTGTATTGAAACGTTCTATGCATGGTAACTGCAGATTGATATATAGCTTCTACAGATCCCATTGCAAAGACCTTCGCGAGACACAGTAGGACACATTAATGGTGGTTGTTCCATCAGGAGCGGGAGGGTAATATGGTGAATCTTCTGCATATTCTGTTGGCATTGACATCCAATGCAGACTGGTTTTCCAATCTGCTTCTCTCAGAACCCTTAGTATTTCCTTCACTACCACCTTGCTTCCCTCTGCTGATAGATGAACTCCATCCCTAACCACCATTAATAATGTAACAGATCACTTAATCAGTTCTCAAATAAGATATGATTATACTATATTCAATTATTATTTTTTACTTTGCATTAAAATTATCTTCTTTTCCTGAAAGAAAAATAGAAAAGTTTTGAGAATATATATGTACTCACGTGAAGCTAACATCTAACCAGTCATCCCTTTTCTGAATTGCAGACCACAGATTAATGGCCTTGACGTTCAGCTCCTCACTGAGCTCCATTAGTGCGTCTGCATATTCTCCGCAGGATTCATTGGTTCTTCCTGACTGCGTTGCACTGCATTCAGCGAAGTTCATTTGAAAACTTGTGTAGTGCAGTACAAAACAATGTTATCTAACCACTTAATTTAAAGGGATGGAGATGAGATATACAGCTATAGCAGAAATGTTATGTATTAGTACAAAAACACCACTATCTATATCTCTCTATATAAACAATGCCTGCAAAAAAATGAAAGGTATGTATAAGCAATAACAGGAAGATTATTTGTACCTGAGCTTTTTGCGGAGTTGCTCTTCATTGATGGGAGGAGATGTGAGAAATATAATGCGAATATGGTCTGAGAGGCTCTGACAAATATTTCATATATACATGTCAACCGTTGCAGCATCAAATATTACAGAGAAAAGACAAAAATACTATTGTATGACATGATTTTTTATGTCTAAAACATGTTCTATATTGCTCTGAAATAATGTTTTGGTATGGAAGATTAAGTTGTTACCTTAAGATGGTTAGCGATCTTCCTCATGTTTTGAAGATATTCTTGGAGGGGAACGTGAGGACCAAGACCAGAAGGGTGAGGGTGAACGGAATCATTACCACCAAAGTACACAATCACCAACGATGGTTGCACGGGAGCATCCTATGTTCAACAAAATAACTAAGAGTCACTAAGAATCGCCAAAAGTAGAACTCATCACACATTATCTAAAGCAAAATCTCGTACTTCACGTACATGAGATAAATAAAACTATTAAATAATAACCTTTGCTTTCGTGTGTGGAGAGAAATGCTTAATAGTTAATACTGTATTAATAAAACTAAAAGAAAATTTGAAATTTAATGAGACTATATATAGTTGCTGAATGTAGGTCCATTCTGTTTAAACCTAAGACAATTTAGATATCAGGTTCTCATTGCTATAATCTGCAATAGATCAATTCAATGGTTTTTGACCTTTATGGATAGGTGCCATTACTGAAATTTGATGTTTTTAAAGAACAGAAAATAGAATAAAGAAGATATATAGAAACAAAATCTACGTGACATTGAAGATGTTTTTTTTTTGTGTACCTTGGGGAAAACTTCATCCAAAACATCCAAAGCTTGCCTTGAATTCCAACCTGAATATCCTCGCAATACTATGTCTGCCTGGCCATGTCAACGTGAGATAAAAACAAGGATTTTAGAGAAAAACTATATATAAAAACAAGTTCAACGTATATCTTCTGACAGTGATGAAATACAATATATTTACCTCCATTATTTATGTTTTACTTGTCTTTTAATTTTACTCATTATTTTTCATATATATAACCTATATCCTATTTAATCTTTTTAAATATCAATTATCCGTTATACATAGTAACTAAAGGTTTTGACAGATTAGTAGGTTCAGTGAGCTTGTATATTGAATCTAAAGCTTGGTTGAATAAAGAAATTAAAAGTGTGGTTGGAGAATATATATATATATATATATATGGAGTTGCAGGTATTGGTGTTAGAATGAAAATGGAGGAGAAAGAGAAAAACCTTTCTAGCATACAAACCGGCTAGAATAGCACCCCAACCACCATTGTCGAAACTAAACTGCACTATAGAGGAGCCAAAGAGCACAATCTGAGGTCTCATGGGGCCAACCATATTTTCTTTCTCAACTCTTTGACTCCCCTACACAAACCAACTACACTCTTTGCATATATGATGAAATAACAGTGAGGATGAGATCCAATTTATAGATGCAGATCAGTGTTGCCACGTTTTTGGTCGGCACCAAAACTGTACCTTAAGCCTTATTATATTGCCATTTCATCATGCTCCATGCCTCAAACCCTACCAAAATACAATATTATTCAAATTCGTTCATAATTGGATTCTGAATATTCCTGTGAGGCTCCAACACTTGTACAGTTATACTTAACATGTCTTTAAAAGACAAAAATAAATGTATCCAAGCTCATTCATTGTGTTGGAGAATACTAAAGGTAAAACATAGGAATCTGTGTCAACATGCTGTAACAAATTATTTAACACCACTTTCAAGGATATATCACATTATCTCTCCAAATAAAATCTATTTTAATCAGTCATAATTTACAATTTTTGGCATAATACTTTGATGCCAATACTTGTTCTCATCACATCCATGATATAAGTGTATATATACATAATCAATATATTTATTACCTCATTTCGCTTATGGATCCTTAAAATAATAATAATAATAACAGTAATATAGCTAGTATAGTTATACAAAAACAGAACATTCTTTCTTCTAATACACTTGTTTAACAAATTAAAACATAATATCATTGTATAATGCTAACATTAATGACCAAAAGCTCACAAAAAAACATTGTTGATTTCTTATTTAAAAAGTTTAGGTGATTACGATCATAAAAGCTCACATGCCAGAGCAATCCTCCAAGCTTAAACAAACACCCTATAGAATCTTCTATACATTATTCTTTAACCGTCTTTGTTCATAATCAAATTCTTATTCTCGTCCTTGAATGGCGTAAGTCTACACATACCGGAACAACCTTTATTAATTGTAGTAAACTTTTAATTTAATTAAGAATAAAAACAAAACATAATCTCATTCCTAATTATAAATCATTATCTTTGTTGGTCTCTTGTATGAGGACTGGGACAATCTTATTATCCAATATTTTTTTTTTGTTGATAAAAATTATAAATTATTATAAAATGATTTCGTTTAATTTTATTAAAAAATATTAAAAAAATCAAATCATATAATTGTAGGTAGGTAATTCAATCTTTTATAATATACTCGCTGTATTCATTTTCTAAACACATAAATGAATATTTACGTATATTTCACACTTCGTTAAATCTATTTAGTAAAGAAAGTAACTTATTATTTATTTATTACTACATTGAGTTTTAGATCTGAATTTATCTCAAGTTTGAAGACCCTGTGGCTGTAAAAACTAGGATTGTTGTTTTTTGGATAGGGTAAATGATTTTAGACTAAAGCCACTTATTAAATGGTGGCAACTCGTGTGAAGTTAGGTAAAGGTATTTTTCTTCTTAATTTTCTTAACTTTCTAACTTAAAAGTGTAAAAAACTCCTCGTAGGAGTATTTGGAGAGTATAAAAGTCAATGAAACTGACTAAAACGTGTAAACACTCATTTTAGAAATACTAGGAAATAGAGTTTAAAAGTTAGCAAAAAATTATAAATATGTTTTAAGTTTAAATGTTATATTATATTATATTATATTATATATATATATATATATATATATATATTCTTAAACCAAATTAAGAAACTCTTTTTATGTTTATTTAATATTCATTTTTCATTCATTTGGAGGTTTGTGCCTTGATCTCACGTACGTGTAGCAATATGTAAGGAATTACCTCATCAATATTGTTCGATAGATTCAAATTTGTTTGATGAAATTCTTTTCTACTTGTAATCTTTATATTTAAAGTACCTTTGCCTTCACATATTTATCAACTTTTATATTATAAATTCCCTACAATATATTTTAAAAGTTTCTTATACTTTAATTCTTAAATTTTTTTAAATAATTTAATAATAATTTAATCACTCCTAAGAATTATTAAATTTAAAGAAATGATCACTTAAAGGATAAAATATTGATAGAATAATTATTTTAATTTAAAAAACTTTTATTCAAAGGATAAAATTATGAAACAAATATGCATACCAAAATGAGAATCTCCTTTATATAGACTAGAAAAAACACATGTATACATCTGTGTTATTCTTTTGTGATAACAAAAAGTTATAAACTTATAATTATAAAAATCAATATAATTAACTTTGACAATTTAGTTATACATAGTTTTTATTTATTTTGTAGATGATTTTTATTAATTTAGTAGATAATTTTTATTTATTTAATTTAGAAAAATAGTTAAATTTAAAAAAACGATTAAATTGAAAAAATAAGTTAAATTTAAATAAAATGGTAAATTGAAGGATAAAAGTGGATACACCAAAAGGAAAAATTCCCTATATATAGGTATAGATATAAATTATAAAAAAAAATTATTTTTTATTAAATAAATTTTTATTTAAATGATTATTTGAATTTAAAAAATAGTTATATTAAAAGAATAAAATGGTAAAATAATTATTTAATTTATAGAACAATTAAATTTAGATAAAAATCATTTAAAAATTAAAAATTAAAATGTAATTATTTTAAATTAATAATAATTATTTAAAGGACAAAATTGAAGAAAAATGTATAGCCTGAACCAAATGAAATCTTCTTTATAAAGGTATAAATAATATTAAATTACATAAACAACCACATGCTATTTAATATGTGCTCCATGATAATTTCTTAATACATTTAGTAGAATATTCATTTAGTCATCGATCAATAGTCATTTTAACGTTGATATTCAACATTTAAAGCCTAGTTTACATAAACTATAAGAAAAGAATTGTGACTCAGAACTCTTATACCCTTTAATTTGAAGTGTTTTTAATAAGCATTATTGGAGTATTTGTTTTCTTTGAATTGACCTAATTGAATGGTAAATTCAAATTTCTTATGACAATTTGACCCGGCTGCGATACCCGATTGGTTAGATATCTGCAATCATGCCGTATTATATTGCCACTTCATCATGTTCCATTATTCAATCTAGCATAACTATTAAACTGTTCCATAATTGGATACCAGAATATTCTTGTCTGCCTGCAATAATTGCACTTGATAAGCATTCTTCTCTGATACGCTTTCTTTTCTAATATGTAGTCACATTCTCATGTAACTGTTCAATTTTATGCTTACACCCAATCTTATCATCTAGCTCACAATTAAATCTTTAAACAAATTATTTGACCTAACATCAAACAAAAAAATAATACTTCTTTGCAGGCGGCGACAACATGGAAACATGACCACTGTGTACAGTGATTTAACCAAAAGAAACATTGTCATATGTTTTCTGGTGATACTCACACACACACACACACACATATATATATATATATATATATNGTAGTGTAGCACCACTATCAATTATCCACATGCTCTCATCAGATACAAGATTAATAGTGTCATAATAACAAAGACAAACAAGGTCACCACATGTAGTAGTAGTAACACGATCACCATCATCGGTATCTTTTTCTCTTTGCTTACCCTTTTTGTCTTTCCTCTCTTTCTTCAACAAAAAATAGTTCTTCTTTATATGCCCTGTTTTGTGACAATAGTGACACTCCACATTCTTGTATCAAGACCTGGACTTGCTTCTGCTTTTATCTCTACCACTATTTTGTTCATTCTTCTGGCTTCTCCCCCTATTCTCTGTAATAAGAACTTCTGAATGAGATGAAGTACCCCGTGTCTTCCTTCTCATCTCCTCATTAAGAGAACCACTCTTTGCCATTTGCAAAGAAATATCACCATTAGGGGTAGCACTTATCATGGAAACCCGAAATGTCTCCCACGAAACCGGTAAAGAGTTTAATAGGAATAAGCCAATAGATCATCATCAAATTTTATACCCACTCTTGCTAATTGATCATAGCGTCCTTGAAATTCACTCGAGTGATTTGAAATAGGAGTTCCTTCCTTGTACTTCAACTTCACAAAATTTTTCAGCAAGTACAATTTATTAGTCCTTGACTTAGAAGCATACAAAGACTCAAGCTTATCCCATAGGCTTCTCGCATGTGTCTCATTAGCAACAAAATTATAAACATTATCATCAACAAACTGCATGATAAATCCACATACTTGTTGATGTTTAAAATCCCATTCTTCATTTAACTTGGATTCCGGCTTATTGGAAGCAAAAACAGGAAGATGCAAATATTTCACAAATAGCAAGTCCTTCATCTTGCCTTTCCATCGGTGATAATTTTCTCCATTCAAAGGAATCAATTTTGTATGTGCCTCCATCATTCACGCAAACTAAACAGTCCCTTAACCAAAGAGCTCTGATGCCATTCTGATGGGGAAAGGGCCAAAAGATATAACAACTTGGCAAAGAGTAATAACGCAGCAGAAATTCAATCCCCCTTCTTGCGAGAATCTGTGAGGAGCACCAAACAAATAGAACAAAAATAGAATCCAAAGCACAAAGAGACACCAACAATTTTTAAGGTGGAAAATCCCTCAATACAAGGGTAAAAACCACGAGTCGTCCAAGCCAAAGAAAAATCCACTATGATCAATAATAGGGTACAAAAGAGTCTCTAATAATAACACTAAATGATGTGTTCAATAAGCCAATTTAAATAAGCACAAATGCTTACAAATGAGAACAAAGAAGATGAAAAATCTCCAAAAAAGGGCTGCTGGTGCGGGACTGATTTCTCCCATTCTAGACCTCCGATTGACGATCCGAGCGGTTAGAATGAAGAACCATATGTATGGAACCTACGGTCCAAAAATCAACTCGATCCAACGGTGAACGACTTCACAACGACGACAATACCAATGCAGGTTTAGGGTTATGCGGGAATGACTTTCTCTCTTTCTTTTTCTCTCACTTGACTTTTGCCTCTCTTCAAATGACTCTCACGTGCCCGGCTAATCTGACTCATCTCTATTTAACCTAGTGAGAAATAAAGGTCCACATTATTTGGACCTATTCTCCACATAGGAAGGGAGCCCAATAACCCAACAAATATCCCATAGATGAGGAATCGAATATGGAGATCCGATTTATGTGCTAAGTGTATATCAACTTCAATTGTTAAAAGGAATGAATTTTAAAATCAAAAGTACAGGGGTAGAATCACTGTGGGGTGTAGGAAATTAAAAGAAGGATGCGGGACAAAATGTTGGATCATCTCCTTCAAATTTGAAACCCACAAGTGTTTCTTTCTTTGTCATCTCCACCCACTATGGCACTTCCCACCGCTGGCCAAAGCCAACCATTAGAGGCGTCGTTTGATTCTTCCTCTTCTTGACCCAGGTGTGGATTCTCTGTTTGGGTTGCGATTCACAGCTCGGTGTGAGTTTGGAGAATGAAGATGACACACAGGTTATGATGAAGGGTGGCTTATGAAGAAGAATGGAGGTGGGTCTGGTTCTCCATCTTTGCGTGTGCCTCTTTGTAGATTGCATTAGGATGAATGAAAATGGAGATTGGTGTTGAGTTGTTGAAGATGATGGTGGACGGTACAATGGCTTGAGGATGATGGTGTTATGCTTGAGTTGGGATGAAGGAGTATGGAGATGTTGATGAAGACGAAGGTACTGGTTCTGTTTTTTTTTTCGTGTTTTTCTGTTGAGTATTGAAGAAAGGGATCATTGCTTATATTTCCTATTTCTATTAACAGGTGGGTTTGGAAAAACATGGGATATCTAGATTCGATATAGGTAGAATAAGAGATGATATGTTTTTTTTATTCTAAAATATTTTTATTAATTTTAATAGATTCATATGAATTAATTTATAACAATTAAAATTTATATAATTACATTATAAATTTATAAAAATTCATATATAAATTTTAAAATATTAAGAAAAATAAAAGATTATCATAACTACAATTCAAATGAGGTGCAATAGAGTATAGAGTTTTATTTTAATACATAAGAAATATGTTGCAACTGTGCATATTTCATAATAGGAAAAAAATTGGGTGTAGTTTGGCAAAAAAAATTGTCAACAAACATAAAATTAATGGTGTTTATAACTTTCTGCAGCTCCCTTCTTTTATTGGAGTCATCAGTCTCTTGATGGTGTTTATAACTTTTTCTTACACTTATTTCTTTTTCTCCTTTTCTTGAGTGTAGAAAGTTTCAAGGAATAGTAATTCTATAATAAAAGTTATATTATATATATTTTAACACACAGTACAATACCATTATACAATCGCATAGTCATAAACGCATCAGGTGCATTGTTTTTGTTTTGCCCTAAGGATATGACCTATAGTTGATAATCTCTCTTTTTTTATACACATGGTTAGCATTGAATCTCAATTAACATACTCAAGAGATTCGACATTCCACTAACCGCGATGCACTTTGTTGGTAGGAGGATTCAAACACACTATAAAATCATCTTAATTACTGATACACTCTTGATTATATATAATCTGGGCTCCAATTGTATTGAAACGTTCTATGCATGGTAACTGCAGATTGATATATAGCTTCTACAGATCCCATTGCAAAGACCTTCGCGAGACACAGTAGGACACATTAATGGTGGTTGTTCCATCAGGAGCGGGAGGGTAATATGGTGAATCTTCTGCATATTCTGTTGGCATTGACATCCAATGCAGACTGGTTTTCCAATCTGCTTCTCTCAGAACCCTTAGTATTTCCTTCACTACCACCTTGCTTCCCTCTGCTGATAGATGAACTCCATCCCTAACCACCATTAATAATGTAACAGATCACTTAATCAGTTCTCAAATAAGATATGATTATACTATATTCAATTATTATTTTTTACTTTGCATTAAAATTATCTTCTTTTCCTGAAAGAAAAATAGAAAAGTTTTGAGAATATATATGTACTCACGTGAAGCTAACATCTAACCAGTCATCCCTTTTCTGAATTGCAGACCACAGATTAATGGCCTTGACGTTCAGCTCCTCACTGAGCTCCATTAGTGCGTCTGCATATTCTCCGCAGGATTCATTGGTTCTTCCTGACTGCGTTGCACTGCATTCAGCGAAGTTCATTTGAAAACTTGTGTAGTGCAGTACCAAAACAATGTTATCTAAACCACTTAATTTAAAAGGGATGGAGATGAGGATATACAGCTATAGCAGAAATGTTATGTATTAGTACAAAAAAACACCACTATCTATATCTCTCTATATAAACAATGCCTGCAAAAAAATGAAAGGTATGTATAAGCAAATAAACAGGAAGATTTTTTGTACCCTGTGAGCTTTTGCGGAGTTGCTCTTCATTGATGGGAGGAGATGTGAGAAATATAATGCGAATATGGTCTGAGAGGCTCTGACAAATATTTCATATATACATGTCAACCGTTGCAGCATCAAATATTACAGAGAAAAGACAAAAATACTATTGTATGACATGATTTTTTATGTCTAAAACATGTTCTATATTGCTCTGAAATAATGTTTTGGTATGGAAGATTAAGTTGTTACCTTAAGATGGTTAGCGATCTTCCTCATGTTTTGAAGATATTCTTGGAGGGGAACGTGAGGACCAAGACCAGAAGGGTGAGGGTGAACGGAATCATTACCACCAAAGTACACAATCACCAACGATGGTTGCACGGGAGCATCCTATGTTCAACAAAATAACTAAGAGTCACTAAGAATCGCCAAAAGTAGAACTCATCACACATTATCTAAAGCAAAATCTCGTACTTCACGTACATGAGATAAATAAAACTATTAAATAATAACCTTTGCTTTCGTGTGTGGAGAGAAATGCTTAATAGTTAATACTGTATTAATAAAACTAAAAGAAAATTTGAAATTTAATGAGACTATATATAGTTGCTGAATGTAGGTCCATTCTGTTTAAACCTAAGACAATTTAGATATCAGGTTCTCATTGCTATAATCTGCAATAGATCAATTCAATGGTTTTTGACCTTTATGGATAGGTGCCATTACTGAAATTTGATGTTTTTAAAGAACAGAAAATAGAATAAAGAAGATATATAGAAACAAAATCTACGTGACATTGAAGATGTTTTTTTTTTGTGTACCTTGGGGAAAACTTCATCCAAAACATCCAAAGCTTGCCTTGAATTCCAACCTGAATATCCTCGCAATACTATGTCTGCCTGGCCATGTCAACGTGAGATAAAAACAAGGATTTTAGAGAAAAACTATATATAAAAACAAGTTCAACGTATATCTTCTGACAGTGATGAAATACAATATATTTACCTCCATTATTTATGTTTTACTTGTCTTTTAATTTTACTCATTATTTTTCATATATATAACCTATATCCTATTTAATCTTTTTAAATATCAATTATCCGTTATACATAGTAACTAAAGGTTTTGACAGATTAGTAGGTTCAGTGAGCTTGTATATTGAATCTAAAGCTTGGTTGAATAAAGAAATTAAAAGTGTGGTTGGAGAATATATATATATATATATATGGAGTTGCAGGTATTGGTGTTAGAATGAAAATGGAGGAGAAAGAGAAAAACCTTTCTAGCATACAAACCGGCTAGAATAGCACCCCAACCACCATTGTCGAAACTAAACTGCACTATAGAGGAGCCAAAGAGCACAATCTGAGGTCTCATGGGGCCAACCATATTTTCTTTCTCAACTCTTTGACTCCCCTACACAAACCAACTACACTCTTTGCATATATGATGAAATAACAGTGAGGATGAGATCCAATTTATAGATGCAGATCAGTGTTGCCACGTTTTTGGTCGGCACCAAAACTGTACCTTAAGCCTTATTATATTGCCATTTCATCATGCTCCATGCCTCAAACCCTACCAAAATACAATATTATTCAAATTCGTTCATAATTGGATTCTGAATATTCCTGTGAGGCTCCAACACTTGTACAGTTATACTTAACATGTCTTTAAAAGACAAAAATAAATGTATCCAAGCTCATTCATTGTGTTGGAGAATACTAAAGGTAAAACATAGGAATCTGTGTCAACATGCTGTAACAAATTATTTAACACCACTTTCAAGGATATATCACATTATCTCTCCAAATAAAATCTATTTTAATCAGTCATAATTTACAATTTTTGGCATAATACTTTGATGCCAATACTTGTTCTCATCACATCCATGATATAAGTGTATATATACATAATCAATATATTTATTACCTCATTTCGCTTATGGATCCTTAAAATAATAATAATAATAACAGTAATATAGCTAGTATAGTTATACAAAAACAGAACATTCTTTCTTCTAATACACTTGTTTAACAAATTAAAACATAATATCATTGTATAATGCTAACATTAATGACCAAAAGCTCACAAAAAAACATTGTTGATTTCTTATTTAAAAAGTTTAGGTGATTACGATCATAAAAGCTCACATGCCAGAGCAATCCTCCAAGCTTAAACAAACACCCTATAGAATCTTCTATACATTATTCTTTAACCGTCTTTGTTCATAATCAAATTCTTATTCTCGTCCTTGAATGGCGTAAGTCTACACATACCGGAACAACCTTTATTAATTGTAGTAAACTTTTAATTTAATTAAGAATAAAAACAAAACATAATCTCATTCCTAATTATAAATCATTATCTTTGTTGGTCTCTTGTATGAGGACTGGGACAATCTTATTATCCAATATTTTTTTTTTGTTGATAAAAATTATAAATTATTATAAAATGATTTCGTTTAATTTTATTAAAAAATATTAAAAAAATCAAATCATATAATTGTAGGTAGGTAATTCAATCTTTTATAATATACTCGCTGTATTCATTTTCTAAACACATAAATGAATATTTACGTATATTTCACACTTCGTTAAATCTATTTAGTAAAGAAAGTAACTTATTATTTATTTATTACTACATTGAGTTTTAGATCTGAATTTATCTCAAGTTTGAAGACCCTGTGGCTGTAAAAACTAGGATTGTTGTTTTTTGGATAGGGTAAATGATTTTAGACTAAAGCCACTTATTAAATGGTGGCAACTCGTGTGAAGTTAGGTAAAGGTATTTTTCTTCTTAATTTTCTTAACTTTCTAACTTAAAAGTGTAAAAAACTCCTCGTAGGAGTATTTGGAGAGTATAAAAGTCAATGAAACTGACTAAAACGTGTAAACACTCATTTTAGAAATACTAGGAAATAGAGTTTAAAAGTTAGCAAAAAATTATAAATATGTTTTAAGTTTAAATGTTATATTATATTATATTATATTATATATATATATATATATAGATAGTATATATATATTTATATATATATAGGGTTGTTAAATATGGTTTTAGTCACTAAAACTATTGGCCCCCCATTTCTGGTTTTGTCCCTTCTTCCAAAGTTGTAAAGGTACAATTTGGTCCTCATCTTTTAGAAAAAAACGTTACGTTTTTTATTTTTAAGTCCTCAAATTTTGTTTTGTCCTCCGTTTTTTAGTCCTCAAAAAACGTTCGTTTTTTCGACTAAAACGAACGTTTTTAAAAGATTGAGGAACTCTCCCTATAAAATGGTACTTACTTTGGGAAGAGGGACGAAAAGAAAAAAAGAAAAACCAGCAAAAGAAACGGGTCAATAGTTTAGGGACCTTTTAAAATAAAAACATATTTAAACCCTATATATATATATATATAATATACCACCCCGGAGAGTTGCTAATTATTGTAAGAAATTTTTTAGTTGTTACATCTAGCAGACGGTTTTCGTGTTACAAGTTTGTAGGTATAAAATATCCTGATTTTAAAAAAAAACATATTTTTAATCTAAAAAGGGGATTTTAATAATTTTTAAAATTTTAATTGTTAAAATTAAAAAAAAATAAAGGGTATTAGTTATTTATCATCAGGGGGCTTTTTGTCTTATAGTGGGTATTACGTTGTTTTTTAAAAATAAAAAATAAAATAGAAAAGGTTAGTTCATCTATTATCATGGGAATTATATAGTGTGTGTGTTTTGTTGTGTTTGTAGTTGTGTGTAACGTGTATTAGTTGGTTTTTTTTCAAAAAAGAGGTGGGAATCATTAAATAGTTGTTTTTAAAAATTTTTTAGAAAATGAGTGTGGATCCATACAAACTTGTTTGCTAAACGCTTACTAAGGGTTTTTCAAAGTGCCAATTCTAAAAAATATGTATGATCACTTCTAAAATCCCACATGTTGTTAACAAGGTGGTTTGACATTAAATCATTAACTACAACAAAGGCTTATATGGTAAAAAAGGAGAAGAAAAAGGCGGAGGGAGGGGAGGCAAGCACATGGCAGGGCGGAAAAGGAGAGAGGCCGAGAAGGAGAGAGGGGGGAAAAAAAGAGGGAGAAGGAGAACTTTATTTTTTATTTTTAAAAAATTAAATTTTAAAATTATTTAAAATACCATAGGATTTAAAAGATTTTTTTTTTCATGAAAATATTTTTGTAACCTAAAAATTTGCGTACACTTGCTAAGATGTAACCAACTAAAAAGACTAACATAAATTCGCAAACTTATATATATATATATATATATATATATTATATATAATATATATTATATATATATATATATATATATATATATATATATATATATTCTTAAACCAAATTAAGAAACTCTTTTTATGTTTATTTAATATTCATTTTTCATTCATTTGGAGGTTTGTGCCTTGATCTCACGTACGTGTAGCAATATGTAAGGAATTACCTCATCAATATTGTTCGATAGATTCAAATTTGTTTGATGAAATTCTTTTCTACTTGTAATCTTTATATTTAAAGTACCTTTGCCTTCACATATTTATCAACTTTTATATTATAAATTCCCTACAATATATTTTAAAAGTTTCTTATACTTTAATTCTTAAATTTTTTTAAATAATTTAATAATAATTTAATCACTCCTAAGAATTATTAAATTTAAAGAAATGATCACTTAAAGGATAAAATATTGATAGAATAATTATTTTAATTTAAAAAACTTTTATTCAAAGGATAAAATTATGAAACAAATATGCATACCAAAATGAGAATCTCCTTTATATAGACTAGAAAAAACACATGTATACATCTGTGTTATTCTTTTGTGATAACAAAAAGTTATAAACTTATAATTATAAAAATCAATATAATTAACTTTGACAATTTAGTTATACATAGTTTTTATTTATTTTGTAGATGATTTTTATTAATTTAGTAGATAATTTTTATTTATTTAATTTAGAAAAATAGTTAAATTTAAAAAAACGATTAAATTGAAAAAATAAGTTAAATTTAAATAAAATGGTAAATTGAAGGATAAAAGTGGATACACCAAAAGGAAAAATTCCCTATATATAGGTATAGATATAAATTATAAAAAAAAATTATTTTTTATTAAATAAATTTTTATTTAAATGATTATTTGAATTTAAAAAATAGTTATATTAAAAGAATAAAATGGTAAAATAATTATTTAATTTATAGAACAATTAAATTTAGATAAAAATCATTTAAAAATTAAAAATTAAAATGTAATTATTTTAAATTAATAATAATTATTTAAAGGACAAAATTGAAGAAAAATGTATAGCCTGAACCAAATGAAATCTTCTTTATAAAGGTATAAATAATATTAAATTACATAAACAACCACATGCTATTTAATATGTGCTCCATGATAATTTCTTAATACATTTAGTAGAATATTCATTTAGTCATCGATCAATAGTCATTTTAACGTTGATATTCAACATTTAAAGCCTAGTTTACATAAACTATAAGAAAAGAATTGTGACTCAGAACTCTTATACCCTTTAATTTGAAGTGTTTTTAATAAGCATTATTGGAGTATTTGTTTTCTTTGAATTGACCTAATTGAATGGTAAATTCAAATTTCTTATGACAATTTGACCCGGCTGCGATACCCGATTGGTTAGATATCTGCAATCATGCCGTATTATATTGCCACTTCATCATGTTCCATTATTCAATCTAGCATAACTATTAAACTGTTCCATAATTGGATACCAGAATATTCTTGTCTGCCTGCAATAATTGCACTTGATAAGCATTCTTCTCTGATACGCTTTCTTTTCTAATATGTAGTCACATTCTCATGTAACTGTTCAATTTTATGCTTACACCCAATCTTATCATCTAGCTCACAATTAAATCTTTAAACAAATTATTTGACCTAACATCAAACAAAAAAATAATACTTCTTTGCAGGCGGCGACAACATGGAAACATGACCACTGTGTACAGTGATTTAACCAAAAGAAACATTGTCATATGTTTTCTGGTGATACTCACACACACACACACACACACTATATATATAAATTAACAAAATATATATATATATATATATATATATATATATATATATGCAACTGTGTTCTTAAATAAAGTGAAATTTTCTGCTCCAAGAACTTATATATTAGAAAAAAGAGATTTAGTAATGCATGTTGATGACATCTCCACTGACAGCTCCACCAAACGACAAAAGCACAGTTAATCAGTAAAAGATATGTTAATTTTAATGCTTTGCTTTGCACTGTCAATTAAGTACCTAACAAATGTAACTAAAAGATAATGTTTTGTTTATTCAAACTAAATTTGGCCATGTCAATTAACAAAGTTGTGTGAAGGTTTCTGGATGGAGTGTTGCAATTTAAGTGATGCACTACATGAATTGAAAAAGAGTCGAATTTATTTCCTTGAAAAGGATGCTAAAAAGTGGTAATTAGATTTTGTTTTCTTAATTAGTTAATGTACCACATACAGTTTTTTATTTTAAGATTACCCATGAAATAGAAATAACATCACTTAATTAATATACGCGTTTGGTAAACAAAATAAAAAATAAATTCTCATTTGACATGTGTTAAGTTTTAATAATATAATATTTAGTAAAACACATTTTATGCGATTTAGTACTATATTAATCAAAATTACACTTTAAAACGTTAAAAAATACATTTAGATGTTGATAAGTATGAAGGATTCTGCTTTTACAATATTTGCTAAAGAAAATATATAGAGCATGTGTATCATGTTATCAATGTATATATATATATATATTTGTTTAATTGAAATACAAATTATATAGTAATTACGTAAGTGAAATCGTATCTATAATTGTTAATTCTACACTATATATATACATATATATAAATGTAAAAAAAGTTATGTATCAAAATATTTCTCAATAAGAAAAAAAAAACATTTTATGTATATATTAACCACTGCATAACTTTTAGTACAGTGACGTCATCCAACACTAACCACGTTTCAGGTAATCTGTTCGATCAAAATGTTCATCTAAAACCTTTTCATTTTTATCTGTACAGAAGTGTTATGTTAACAATTTTTTTAATAATTTTTTTGATAAAGATTATTTATCACTGTTTTATTCATCAGTGTATTTGAAACGAATCAATCATAAACGATTATATAAATGGTTGTAAAAAAAGTTATAAAAAAATATTTTTCTTAAATGTTATATATGTGTTGTGTTACTTTTCAAAGGTTGCTTTTATTTCCATACACTCTCAAATTAAAACTATGATATCACCTTCGTTTAAGCTTAATGTGAAATAAGTGTGATTTTTTTAAATATACTTTGTGAAATATTATGAACACTATTGGAAACGATCGACTCTATTGTTCTTCAATTCTTAGTTCTCATAAATTTTCATTTGTATATTTTCCAGATACATATAGGTTGCATTATCTAAATAACTTTATATTTATATATTATTTTTACTCATGAAAAAGATTGCGATTCTTTTACATATTATATAATAAATTAAGATAAAACTTTCAATTTAAAATACTAAAATAATGAATTTGTTACACTTTTCTTAAATATATTATTCATTTAACTCATTCTTATTAAATGTGAAGTTTAAATCACGATTGAAGTTTTAACAGACAATTGGATATATATATATATATATATA
>NW_025905229.1:44049-63855 GCF_018835915.1 Vigna umbellata
ATATATATATATATATATGAAGTTTAAATCATGTTGAAAGTTTACCAAACAATTGGAAATACATGTTACATATATCTTTAGAATCCACTACTAAAAAAATTTCAGTTTTAATTCAATTTTATAAAATTGATAAATTTATTGTATTTAGTTATATATTATGAATTAGTATGTTAATATTGAAATATATATGTAGAGTTTGTTAACTTTCGTCGTCTTAAAAGTGTATCAAATTTTAATTGATAGAAATACCTTTATTCATAAAAAAAGATATAAAATATTTCAATAATTTTTATTTTTAATTTAAAATTAAAAATTAAAATAAAAAATTTTATTTTAATAACTCTAACTTTAAAACTTATAATTTATATATATATACGGAGGTATTTTTATGAACTAAAATTTGATACGTTAAATTAATAAAATATATATATATATATATATATATATATATATATATATATATATATATATATATTTTGTATGACTAAATAATAGTTAATTTGTTTGATAACAATTTGATAGAAAGTAACATGATAAATTTAATAAATAATAAATTTTGTTAAGATATCATAAAATTTATATTTTTACTATAAATTTGTTTTATTTTTAAGTTAATATAAGATCACCATTGTTTAACTTAATCTAAAACCATTTTTAACAGGAAAACTAAAATCTCGGTTCATATGCTTTAATTCTTTTCTAAGTTCTAATTTTATGACTAAATATACAGTTATAAATTTTGTTGTTGTATCAATTGAACAGCTTGTTATAAAAGGCGTTCAAAAACATTGAGGTGATATTAATAAATGTGTTTAGTTTGTTGTTACACTGCAAAACATCTCAAAAGGGAAAAGTTAGTGACCCAATTAAGAGTGTTAAACGTCATTTTAAACAATTCAAACGTAAAAACAAACCCTACAAGTCTGTGAAAGCAATGCTTGAAGCTTGGTGGTGACATTTTTCAGTGAAATTTTAGGATATGGATGGATATATTAGGCATGAATTTCCATATAAAACATAAAACATATTTGTATTATTGAACCAAATAAAATATAAATTAATCAGAGTCGGTTACATGTTAGCTGGTGTCCTTTTAATATTGTTCATTTTCTTTGTCCCTTTATTGGTTTGAAAATATATTATAGAATTGAAGAATCACAATTAGTAATATGATACTTCTTACATAACAACTCATCATTGAGCAAATAGTAATAATTAAAGACCACTTGAAGATATACAATCTTCGAACTAAAATTTTCACAATGCTAATTAACATCATTTATACAGTGATGACAGAGTTGGTACATTCAAAATCAGAAAAATAAGAGTTGGTACAATAGATATGTGTTGTTTCTGCTAATTATGTGTCTTCTAATTTAACAATGCATAAAATGTGGGAGAAATATATTAATTAAATTATAACATATTATAACGTAGTATAATTCATTATTATTTTTATTTGGTTAAAATATTAATTTAGTTCTTGTTTTTATTAGATTTTGTCAATTTAGTCTTAATATTTCTTATTTAATAAAGTTTTCATTTTTGTTAATTTTATTTCAATTTAATTGTTTTTCTAGTGTCGTTCAAATAATTAAATAAATAATATTTATCCCATGTTAGTTCATATTTTTAATATTTTTAAAAAATAATCCATGTGTCATGTAGCATTATGTTAATGGCAAGGTGACCGACACATATCAATGTTAATATTACGTGTTAGTGTTTAGGCATGTGTCAATGTCACATGTTAGTATTTTATATTCAATTTAATTTTTATATTTGTTAATTTTATTAATTAACTCTTAATTTCTTTTTTAAAATGGAGTAATTTTATTTCTTTTCAAATTGAAACCAAATTTAATTATATATATATATATATATATATATATATATTTTCATGAAACTTCACATTTTATTAAATATTTCTAATTTAGGGTAGACTTGATTTAAAATTTGAATGAAAATTTTAGAAGTGGAAATTAACATCATTGTTCTAAAATTTTAAGAGGTTAAAAATCACAAAAACTATCTAATACTTCATGTGATCTTTAAGTTAAAAATCAATTAAACTATTTAATACTTTATATAATTTTTAAGTTAAAAATAATTTAACCTAAAAATTAGTATAATATTTATATAAAAATTCAATTTGGTTTGAATTTGGAAAAGAATAAAATTGTTCCATTTAAACAAAATAAAATAAAATTAAACTAAACAAAAATTATGGATATATAGACAAAATTGAATATAAGACATTGACAAATAATATTAACATTAACACATGTGACACTATTACTTTCACTTGACACTGTTACTACATGTGGTACTTCTATTTTTATTGTCACATAACACAATATTATCTTGATATATGATTTTTTTTAAATAAAAAACTAAAAGAAAATTTAAAAAGTTTAAAAACAACATATTGTCGTTATCTATTAATTATTTTAATGGTGTTAGAAAAAAATTAAATAAAATTGATAAAAGAACTAAGATTTTATTGGAAAAAAAAATTGAAACTGAATTAACAAAACCAAACAAACATATAAAGTAAATTAGTATTTTAAAATTTTTATTTATATAAAGGTCAAAAGTACCTTCAAAACCGCTTTGAAATTTCATCTATCGAAATACCTATTAATAATTAAAAAAAATTATACAAAAAGATGTAAATACCTTTATCATCAGTTACATTAATATAGCATTAATTTAATTATTATTTATATTGCAAGTATTTCTCTACACAATAGATAAACTTGTTGAAGTAAAAAACATTCATGGAAAAGTGCAGAAAAAACTTTCCTTTACATTTGTTATAAAATATGTGGAGGTAATATGTAATTACGGTTATGTGTTTTACATTTGTTATAAAAAGTAACCAATATAAAATGTACGTTAATATTGGTTATAAGAATGATTGATGTGAAATATACATATTATAACGGTTAATTTTATAATTTATGTAAATCATGATTGTACATGACATATTTTACATGGATTATTTAGTAACAAATACAATATATAATATATGGTGGACTAAGAATTTATTGAGTTAAAAGTTATAACTTAAAAGTTATCTATTTTAACGGAGTCAAAACCCATGTTACATTTGAATCAGATCGTGTGATGGGACTTTATAAAAAACAATTATGAAATGGTGTGTGATTTTTTTATTAGATTCAAAATGGTTCCAATCTGAGGAATCAAAGCTAGTTATGGTGTTATATCGAATAGGAATATCCTAAACTTGTAGGATACTTAGAGTATTCACCAAATATATAATGATAATAAAATAAAAATGAATCATGTGATTGGTACCCACCACCAAACAAATTATATGATAACATATATATTGATATATATGTAAGCACTCTTATCAGTTATCAGGCAATTAATAAATAAATACAAAAACATATCGTCAGTTGTCTTTTTCACATTTTCAAAATGGAACACATGACACTTCCATTATCCCATATCTCTGGAATTTAAAATTCCTACCATTATCAATATTTATGCATAAACTACACTTTTTATATGTATGCAAAGATAAGAATATTTTTTAATGTTTAATTTTATAAACTTATATATATGTATTTTATTATTTGTACTTTTTCTTATGTTTTATTAGTTTTACGGTATTATTTTTTTTATTATGCTAAATTTTAGAATACTGTAAATGTTTTTAGTGATATTTTTACTTTAGGAAGTTTACTAATTAGTTTACCATTGTTTTATATGTTTTACTAACATTATTTATTCGCTGAGTATTATTTTTATTTACGTTATATTAGTTTAAATATCTTAAAATTAATATACATAAATTTTATATTATAAATTTTAATCTATATTTTTGTTATCATTATTATTAATTTTGTCACATTATATGTTCTCTTATAAGTCAACTTAAAAAACATTACATCAATAAGAAACATTTTTTTTAAATCATTTTCCTATTTTATTTTTATAGTACAGATTTATTATTTATTGTCCTTTATTATGTTTATTTTCTTTTTATAATATTATATCTTTATACACACGTGTCAACGTTTTAAAAGCTACTTGTACACAAGAAAAGTTTGTCGTTTATCACATCCAGAAGGTCACATATTGGACGAGAAGATTTAGTTTATGCTTTTTTAAGTATAGAGACTCTGAGTAAAATTTTAAATCGAGATAGAAAATTAAAATTACATTACTGAAACATAATTAATTCTTTAAATTTGAATATATAATTTTATTTATATACAAAGATAATTACTTTTTTTGTGTATATTTTTTATCCAAAATTAATAAACCGCTGTTATTTTAAATTAAAATAATTATATTCCCATTTTTATATTAAAAAAATAATTTATATATAATTATTTTATAAATTAAAATAAATATTTTATTATTTTATAATAATGACTACTAATTGAGGGCTTGCGTATTATAAACAAGACCCTACCTGCCTATACTTTAATCTTGCGGTCCTCATCATAACCTAATTTTATTAAAGTGAGTAAAGTTTAAATAAAGTTATATTGGTTATAGATAAAAAAAATCAATAATTAATATCTCAATTATTTCGAGATTTGTTATACGTATAAGTGTATCTATCTGCTACTTTTGTTTATCAAGGACTAATTAATGATAATTACTTTATCCTCTCAAACAAATTACTCCCTTTATAGGAATTGAAATTAAATCTACAACTTTTTTGCACATTAATTTACTTTTTTTTTCAGACGACAAGCATTTCACTAACTTTTTTTTTCAATTGCCTAGAAATTTTATGTCAAGCTACCCGTTTTTTAATCTTTTATTAGAAAACAGGAAAAATGTTTCTGTTGATTTTCATCAAGGTACTTAAAATATAAAAGCATTAAGTTTTATTACTTACGGAGTGTCGTTCCTTTAATAAATTTCAAAACGGAGCTTTTTGATCTTTCCCTCACAAGAGAACAGAGATTCTATGTAGAATTATTTTGTTTCACAGAAAAAAAAAAGTCAATACTAAAGTTATAGAGAAATGAAAATGTCTTTTAAAAGAAGACTATATATTTAATATATTTTTATTTATTATAAAATTTTATATTTCCAAATTTTTTGAATATTTATATAATTTTTATATCTTTTGAAAGTGAAAGTTTACTATATTAATAATATATAAGATGTTTGAGACTACGAAATATGAGTTTAAGTCTCACATTAAGTAGATATGAAAAAGTTGAGCATCAAATAGATTGAAGATTAATAAATCTTGTCTTAAGGTTTTGAATTAAAAATGGTATAAATTCCTTATGTGATTGAACTTATATCTCTTCGATAAATCTCTCATCAAAAGACTATCGTTGTTATCAGAGTTGATGATTCACTTTAGTGATTACTTTAGACGATAAGTTTACCATTTAAATTATTGTAGTTAGAAATGTTTCTGTTTGAGATATTCATCATGACTAAGAATAAATTAAGATTATAGATAAATTCCTTATTTTTGTACATTTCTTTAATATTTTTTCTACTATTTGAATGTTAGAAGTTTTATATTCTTTTTGCCTAAATTGTTAATATTGAGACAATATACACCTAAAAGTGTCTAGATTATACAAATTATCTTTTTATGACAATAAACATGGACGTGTTTTATCTATGTTATATAAATTGAGTTATGAACCTTCAAATGTATGTTTTATTGTTATAGAAAAGTTGACAAAATCACAAACAAAATTTTCCGAGGCGTGTATATCACTGTTCTTAAGAACTTATCTGTGGTTTATTGTTCAAGTTCCCCAAGATAATACAGGAACTTCTCGAAATATTCAAAGATCTCAGAACTAGCAAGAAACTCTACAAGAGATTAAAAGAATAAACCCAAGATATAAAGAGGATAAGAAAAACAAGGAAGAAAAATGAAGAAGATACCTTGAGGAATAAAGTTTCCTTTAGAGAGGAGAAGAGGAAGCTTGATTTGATGTATATTTTGGAATACAGGAAATGCTCTATTTATAGAGCAGAAACTTGGTAAAAATCGTTACCACAATAATGAATAATAAAAACTGACTGTTGACACTTATGAACTTTAATGAGAGAAAAAATGATGGACGAGCGCCCGAGGAGATGACGATAGAAGCTGTGCGAGCACGATTCGAACTCCTCGAGCTTTCCTCGACGAGAGAAGATGCAGCTGATATGTAGACAGAGCTCTAAATTGAGAGCTAATCGGAAGAGAACTCGAGAAAACCCTAAATAATGGATAAACCCTAAATCGAACGATGGAAACACTAATCGGACACTAAGAAACCCTAAAATGGTGAGGAGACTCAATATAAACCGATTAACCGGTTCAAATGACTGATTGAACGATGGAAAAGAAAGATGAACGGAGGAAATAAGGTTTGTTCGGTGAAAAATGAAGGAATAATGAAAATGAAGGAGGAAGTGAGACGAAACCCTAGCGGAAAAGATGAGATTCGGTGGAAAACCTGGATCTAGGGTTGCAATGACGGAAGCAAGGTAGAATAGAGGTTGAACGTGGAATCTGTGATGAAACCAAAGCAAAACGGTGAAGAGGATGTGGTTGATGGCCGAGGAGCTATTTAGAGAGTGAAATGCAAATGACGCTGTGGCTGAGGCGTGATGGAATGAAGAATGTGAGGGAGAGCACTAACGCATGCTCTAATGAGGTGGCAGCGAAGGAGAGATAGCGTGGAGGAGAGAAGCACCGTGAATTTTGGAAAATGAAAGTGAGAGAGGTGCTTGGAAGGTGGCTAAAGGGAGTCTTTGGACTCTCTAGCCTATGACTTTCAAGAGAGAATAGTTTCTGATTCAGAAAACTCAATTCTCATTAATCTCAAAAGTGCCAATACAAGAGAGGAGCTAGGTATTTATAGTAACCCATGCTCCTTACAAGCTAAAATACATGCACAATAAAATGTGAAAACTACAAAAAGAGGACACTGAGAAAACACATCAGGCAGCATTCCATCAAAAAAACTATGCACTTATGAATGTTAATGAGAAAATAAAAACTATTGGTCAACATTTAAAACTAACGTTTCTTTTGCAATGAATGCTTATTTTACAACAATCCCCACATATTACAAAAGAAAGTAGAAAACTTTTATCTTGGGTCTCATAAGATGTAATGCATCAGAGCAGGTATAACAAACTATATGAACCATCCTTAAATCAAGAAACTTAACACACAATGTAGTTGGTATAGCAAGCTATATGAACCAAAGACACTTGATGTGTGTTAGAGGTTTATCAATCACAATACATCTCCATTATCCTTGCTGTTATCGTTGTGTTGCACTTATTAGGCCATGCGTGTGCCCGATATTCATGAGTGCTCTAGAGATCATGCCAAAATCTCATGCAAGCGGCCCCACTCGACACTCATATAGGTGATTTCATGAAGTGTATGCTATAAATCATACACCACCCATAAAGGATATGAAAATATTTAAAAACTTTGTTTAAACTAAAATTCTTTCATAACAAAATTTTAATGACAAAGTTTAACTTCTCATAATGTAAGCACTTTCAAACACACCATAGGAATTGACATATTTGATATCAAATTAGTGTTATCAGAACTAACAAATGACTTATTTTTACTAATAAGAACCTTATTCATGTGATTTCCAATCACAAAGGTTGGATTATCATCATTTGTTTGTTTGCAAGTGGCTTAAGTCTCACTCCCCTCATTTCTAATATCATTTGTCTTCCTAGGGGTTTTTTCAGAGGATCTGCTAGATTTTGTTCTGACTTCACATAATCAATGGAAATAGTTCCACTCTTTAGCATTTGCCTCACTAAATTGTCTATCAATTGTATATGTCTATTCTTTCCATTGTAATTCTTGTTTTTAGCTATAAATATTGTCGATTGACAATCAAAGTGTATTGACACCAATGAGGTTGATTTCATTCCTAATGGAATGTTTGCCAAGAAGTTTTTTAATTACTCAGCCTCACTACTAGCCATCTCAAGAGCAAAAAACTCAGATTCCATTATTGATCTTGCAATAATTGTTTGTCTAGATGATGTCCATGTAATCACATCACCCCCAAGTATGAATACATAACCACTAGTGGATTTTATGTCATCTGAATAAGAGATCCAATTAACATCATTGTACCCTTCTAATACAATGAGAAATCCACTATATTGAATGGTATAATCTATTGAACCTCTTAAGTATCTCTTGCACATACATATCAATATTCCTAATTAGAATATTAAGTATATCTTCTTAGTCTACTTATGAACTATAATGAGAGAAAAAAACTGTGCACTTATGAACATTAATGAGAAAATAAAAACAGTTGGCCAACATTTTAAACTAACGGTTTCTTTTGCAATAAATGCATATTTTATAACAATTATAAGTACATATGTTAGCTAAAGCTTGCAATCAATCTCGTGCTAAATTTGTATGATGTTCAAGTTTTTATTTATTAAGAAACAATTGATTGTGAGAAAAAAACACAATGATATTTCTCAAATTACTTACTATGCTTTATTTGTCATATATTTTCATGCATTGATAATGTGATTAGCTTTGCAACATTTGTCAAACCTTTCTTTCTTATATCTTAACAAGATTTACAAATAAACATAAAACAAATACCATGAAAGAGAGAAAAAAATTACATAATAAAACATAAGAAGATTATATCAAAATCTGTCTTTCAATGTCATGTGTTTAATATTAGACGACAAAACAACCAACGTTAAATATAATCAGTGACATTTTTGGCTACTAAAGTACCATGTCAGATGTTGGGGGACGTGTTAATTTTAGTAAAATATTGAGCGCGAAAGTGAAAATTTAAACGCATTAGACGTTAGATGCTTGAAGACTACACGTCTAATGGCTATAAGACATCAGATAGTGTGTGCTATGACGTCATATAATCTGAAAAAAAAAGAAAAAAAACTAGTGTGAGTCATATTGTTTATTATCACTTTCTCTTTGAGGCGAATCAACAACTTTATTGATGAGTGCGAGAAAAAACAAAGGTTAATTTGGGTCATTTACCTCAAGTGTATGTGTTTCCGCTGTCTTGTTTGAGATTTTTTTTTGAGTTTTAATCGATTCGTTATTTTTTTGTGCAACAACAACGTTTTGAAGGTGAGTTGAAGCTCCACCAGTTCCAACAACGGTGGCGAGTAAGCTCCACCACTTCCAATAGCGGAGGTGAGGAGCTATACACTAACCATCGGTGGCGACGACGAGTCCTCCACTCTCCATTACTGACAATGACTCCCCTCCACTGTTAGTGACTACAATGATCTACAGTCCCTCCAACAAGGTTAGTTTCTTGGTTTTCATACATTGTAATGTATTGATTGGTTATTGGAGATGTGATTTTTAGTTTTCCTATTGTACTTTGTGTTTTGTTTCTTGTATGTGTCATTGGTTATGTTTGTCTTTTTCTTTATGGTTTTTATATTAGATAATTTTTTACTATGAAATTTGGCATTTTATTTTTGATTAAATTTTTAAAATATTTGTAGTATGATATGATAGTTAAGCAATAAGTGTGAAACTTAGATCCCGTTTGAGATTTAGCATAAATGATTAAACTTTTAATCTTTTTGTATAAATCTCGAATTGTCCGATCGGACAATTTGGAAAAATTATTTTTCATAATTTACTAGAACGCGTATGTTGAATTTTATGGATTCATTTGATAAAAATTTTGGTTGTAATCAATTTGTATTGTTTTTTGGATGCATACTTGATTGTGGTCATGAGTGATAGCTTTCATTTTGTGTATTTTGGAGACCAATGCGAAATGCTGCTGAAAATTTATCAAATTTATGATGCTAAACTTCTTTGTATATGTGTTAACAAATTATGAAAAATATTTTTTTTGAATGTGTAGGGCCTAACCTTATGAGAGTTAAAAATTTGAGGTTGATGAAGTTTCTTATGAACATACTATGGATTGAAGATGAATGAATGAAAACCATATTAGTGAAGTATGAAAAAGGAGGTTTATGAGTTCTTGCAATATGTTCAAGAACATGCAAACTCTGTGAATGAGACATATTTTTGTCTTTGTGTTCGTTGTCTTAAACAGATACATCAGAACTTGTGCAACTTGCACGATCATCTATTAATCTATTGTATAATGAGGAGTTATATAGTTTGGACTTAGCATGGAGAAGTACTGCACAAGCCTACAATGTCACGAGGAACAAATTATGTGGACGAATGGATGAGTGATCATTTAGAGGACACAAAACGTGATGTCGATGAAGAAAATTTTGGATGAGCTCATTTATATCATTCTCTTAAGAATGATTGAGAGAGAAAGAATTGTATCCAAGATACTCTAACTTTACACGTTTTTCAGCAACTTTGAAATCGTTCAGTTTAACAGCAAAAATTGGATGGGACGATAAAAGTTTAACAAAATTATTGGAGTTGCTAAAGAAGATATTTCCAGAAAATAACACGTTACTTATCCGTAATTACAAGGCGAAGACAATTCTATATCCAATAGGTTTGGAATACTTGAAATACATGCATGGCCCCAATGATTGTGTATTGTACAAAAACGAGTTTGCTTCACTAAAGGCAACATGTGGTTTATCATGGTTTAAAAAGAAAGTTAATGAAAATAGTGGTGATGAACACAAAGGTGGTCCACCTACTAAGTACTTGCCTATAATACTTTGGTTGAAACAATTATTTTCCATCAAAGAATATGCAAAGAACATAAAATGACACATTGATGGAAGAAAGTGTGATAATCTTTTTCGACACTTGGCTGATTCCCAACAATGAAAGAATATTGATGAAGTATTTCCAGAATTTGGTATAGAACCAAGAAATTTAAGACTTGGACTTGCTACAGATGGTATGAATCTTTATGAGAACTTAAGTCATAGTTCATGGTCAGTTTTGTTGATGATTTACAATCTATCTCCTTTGTTATGCATGAAGAGAAAATATGTGATGTTGTCTATGATGATATTGAGTTCTAGATAACCTAGAAATGACATTGATGTGTACTTGAAGTCACTATTTGATGATTTAACCAATAGTAGTTCCTAAGAGTAGACATGAAGGTAAATGTGAAGGTAATGGTGTTCTAGAAGTGAAGATTAAAAGTATTAGTGGAAAAGAAGTTGAGTAAGTTGATTTGTACATCTTAAACAACAGTGTCAATGTGATTCCATACATGTTTCAACATATTGATGAAATAAAATATGAACACCCACGAATGAGTGAAAAATGGACACTTAAGGAACATAACAAAATTTTCTTATCGTGGTTTAAGAAGAAGGTTTATGTAATCAATATACTTTAATCTTTCATATTGGTGTAAACTTGATGTACGACATTCTATAGACGTGATGCACATTGAAACAAATGTATGGGATAATGTCATTGAGAATTTACTAAA
Source organism: Vigna umbellata (assembly GCF_018835915.1). The sequence continues at coordinate 55,464 of NW_025905229.1, forward strand.
CGTAAAAGGAAAGACAAAAGATGGAGTAAAAGGATGACAAAATTTGGTTGACATAGGCATCCGTTTTGAGTTACATTCACAATCAGTTGGAAGACGCACCTACCTACCCCTAGCCTGTCACACTCTTTCTAAATATGAATTTTTTTTGTAAGTGTTTAAGCAGTGTTAAGGTTCCACAAGATTAATCTTCAAATATTAGTAGCCTTGTTTCTATGCAAGATTTAAAGTTAATTGGCTCTCACGATGGTCATGTCTTGATGCAACAACTTTTACCAGTAGCTATTCTATCCATATTACCTACTTCTGTTAGAGGTATTCCCACACGTTTGAGTATGTTTTTTTAATTCCATTTGTAAGAAAGTATTTGACCCTCAGGTGTTAGATGATTTGGAAAATGAGGCATTCAGACTATTGTGCCAATTGGAAATGTATTTTCCACCCTTAGTTTTTAATATCATGGTTCATTTGATAGTTCATCTAGTAAGGGAAATTTGATTATGCGCACTAGTTTTCTTGTGATGGATGTACCCAGTTGAGAGATACATGAAGATCTTAAAGGGATATGTCAAAAATCAGTATCGATCGAAAGCTTCAATTATAGAGAAATACATTGCAGATGAAGCCATTGAATTCTACTCAAGTTATATGCCCAGTTGTTAACCTATAGTAGTTTCTAAGAGTAGACATGAAGGTAAATGTGAAGGTAATGATGTTCTAGAAGTGAAGATTAAAAGTATTAGTGGAAAAGAAGTTGAGTAAGTTGATTTATACATCTTAAACAACAATGTCAATGTGATTCCATACATGTTTCAACATATTGATGAAATAAAATATGAACACCCACGGATGAGTGAAAAATGGACACTTAAGGAACATAACAAAACTTTCTTATCGTGGTTTAAGAAAAAGGTTTATGTGATTCCAAATATTTCTGAAAGTCTATTGAGGCTAGTTAATGGGTCGAATACCGATGTGGTCACATACGACACATACTCATGGGTCAAAATATGAAGATGACAAAAGTAGAGTTCAAAATAGTGGGGTTACCCTACAAGCTGATTGTTGACACTTTGCCAGTTCTATGGACAAAAATCCAATTACATCATCCATGAGTTAGTTTGGAATAATACAAGAAATATAGGAAATTGACTATGTCAGTCTTAGAATACCAATTTTCAAGTGTAAATGGATTGATAACAATTTAGGTGTGGTGACATATGATATCGGTCCACTTTGGTAGACCTTAACAATGGTTCATGGAACGCCTCCAACAACAACAACAAATATAAAGAGCACTTGAATAAAAGCTTTAGTCCATGACCTAATAGAACATTGATTTCTTCACTACAACTTCAACAGGACATCGTGTGAGCACAAAAGGGTCATGCTCTACTGTAGATCATATTGACTACACTTGTTAGTATGAACTATTCGTTGATGGAGATCTCTCGTGAGTAGTAGTCATAAGACGATAACTTGAAGGAAGGAAAATTATTTATGGTGCTCCTCTATTGCCCCACTACGCGCGTGACCTAATATAACATTGGTTTCTCCACTGAAACTTCAATAGGACATCGTGTGAGCAAAAAAGGGTCATGCTCTACTGTAGATAATACTGACTACACTTGTCAGTATGAGTTATTCGTTGATGGAGATCTCCCGTGAGTAGTGGTCTCAGGATGATAATTTAAGGAGGGCTGTAGAAAAAGTTTAGCCAATATTCTCAACTAAGAGAGGGGGGGGGGGTGAATTGGTTTTCCCCTTTAAAAAATTGTGCTTTAAAAACCTTTTTGAAATCTTTGAAATTTTCCTAGAATGCAATCAATGAAGAACAAAGACAATGTAAGAGTGTAGGGAAAGAGAGTGACAAACTTCTTCGTTTTATGGTTAATAGACCAATAATAAGATTTAGAGGGAACTTAAAAAATTCACTTTCACTCCAAAACAAAATTAATCGACTTCAACAAGTCCAAAATTTTCAAAACCAGAAAAAGCTCATAACAGTGAAAATTAATCGATTTTATTAAAAACATAGTCGACTTAGTGTTTAATAGAGTGTTACGTAAAATAGAGAAACACACACATAGAACATATTTGACTCCATTCATAACATAATCGATTAACAGTCGTGTAATCAGATTTTCATACAATCCAGTCAATCATACAGACAATCAACAGACATGCATACAACAATCATTGATATCAACATTTATGATGCATGAATGTATGAAAATAATTGCTACGGTTACCACATTTTAGATACTCTAGAACATAAGATTTCTTCACTATAGTTGATCCTTGAGTTCTGCACTGCTTCAACTGCATCTACTTCCCTGCAAAACAATTGAATGGTTTTGACACTAATACCCACATAAACTTGGGTCCTTTCTTGTCAGTTGCAGGAGGCTGTTCCTTAGAAATCCATTTGTATTTTCCTTTGGGAACTCCAACCTTTCTATAATAGCAATTTCTTACATTGTAACCGATTGTATTGCAATAAAAACATGCATTAGTAAAAGGCTTACTCAGATCAATAAATTTCTTGGAATTAATCCTATTACTTTTTACTTTATAGCCAATGTCTTGCCTATTAATTGCTTTACCGGATGATCTTAACACAACATCCAAATTTTCTTTTCCTTGATTAAATTTAGCTAGAGTGCTGGTTAAGTAATTAATTTTCTCAATGTGCACAGGACAATTATCACACTTCTTTTCAACCATTTGTATTTCTGTTTTAACTGTCTTTGCAGATTTCAAAGCAATTTCTAACTCATTTTTCAATTTATCATTTTCCTCTACAAGATTATCAATGATGTAATCATAGTCATTTCTTTAAGAGGATAATCGATTCTCCTTATATTGGAGTCGTATGGCTTCTACATGAATTTCTTGAAAAGCATCCAGCAGTATGTGATACTTCACCTCGATAGGCTCATTTTCAAAATCATCATCGTTGTCATCATTAGAATTTGTAGACCCTGCCATGAAACATAAATTTGATTCCTCTTCCACACTGCAATGATCATCGCTTGAAGAATCACCATCACTGTTTTCCCAGGCTATATATGCTTTTCTTTGCTTTCTGTTTTTGTCCTGAGGGTACTTTGTGATTGCTTTCTGCCTGTTCTTCAAGTTTGGACAGTCATGCTTGATGTGACCTTCTTTTCCACATTCATAGCACTGTACAGTGTTGTTTCTTGAACTCTTTCTTCCTCTTGAAGGACCTGCATTGTCAGTAGCTGAATTTCTATTTTTCATGAACTTATTAAATTTTCTTACCACCATGTTGATGATCTCTTTTTCTGATACTTGTGCATCTGATTCAATTTCAGATTCAGCCTTCTTGGAGGACTTCTTGCTTGTGGGTTTGAGGGTAATTGATTTCTTCTCCTCAATTTCTTCTTCCTTTCTTAGCCTTCCAAGTTCTAGTTCATGCTCCCTAAGCTTGCCACAAAGAGTTTCCATATTCATGTTAGTTAAATCTCTAGATTCTGATATGGCTGTTACCTTTGGCTGCCAGCTCCTATTGAGACTCTTCAGGATTTTGATATTGATCTCCTCTTTATCAAACACTTTGCTAAGAGCCATCAAGTGATTTACTATATGAGTGAATCTTTTCTGCACTTCGTAGATAGTCTCACCAGCCTTCATCCTGAATAGTTCATATTGTTGCACAAGGGAGTTTTTCCTGGCACGCTTTACCTCATATGTGCCTTCATGTGTCACCTCAAGAACTTCCAACATTTCTTTGGCAATCTTGAATTGGGAAATCCTGAAAAATTCATCCATGGTCAGTGCAGAGGCAATAACATTTCTAGCTTTAACATCATATTTAGCTCTACGGTTCTCATCCCAAGTCCACTTTGAAAAGTTTTTCAAAATAACTTTTCCATGGATAATTTGAGTGGGCTCATATGGACCGTTAAGAGTGGCATCCCATACTCCTTTATCCACGGATTCAAGAAAAATCTGGATCCTCATTTTACAAAAAGCATACTTCTTACCACCAAAGGTTTGAGAAGTGAAAGCCATTTCTCAGGATCGAATTGATTAATCGGAAATAGTAATTGATTTGTTTTTCAAATATTTTATGAAAATCAGCTCTGGTGCCAATTGTTAAAATAGAATGACTTAGTTTCTCACACCAAGAGGGGAACGGGGAGGGAGGTTGCATTGGTGAAGTGTAAAAAATATAATCTTTCGAAAAATATTTCACAAAATAAGATCTTTTACACTTTTCTTGAATCGCAAGTTAAAAGATATGCAATGCAGCAGTAAACTTAATCGAATATACTAATAACGTAATCGACATAAAAAAAGAGTGTAGGGATCAGAAAATTCAAACGTTTATTTTTATACTGGTTCGGCCAAGCCTACATCCAATATCCTTCTGATGAACGAATTTTTGATCCTTGGCAACGACGCCAAAAACTTGTTAACCCTCGGCAAGTGTAACCGAATCGTATCAAGTAATAAAACTGGTAAGACCAAGTATCGTTCTCCCAAAGGACTCACGACCTAGACAATTATGTGATTTATTGATTATCTAAGACTTGTAGAACCAATTCTTGTAAGTTTTAAATGCAAAATACTGTAAAGTAAATATGAATGCATGTATTGATCAATGGGCAAGAAGAAACAGAACACGTGGTTTGAAATATATGAATGAATATGTTGTTGGGGTTGATCAATTTCATCCTATCCACTCTCATGTAATCAAGAATTCATCTTTCTTTATTAATTGTTAAGCCACTTTCTAAATTACCTTAAACCCGATGTCTCGACGAAGAAAGCCTAATCATAATCACTAGTTTACAATGTCTTGTCTCCCTAGCAATTACTCATGCATTACACAACACAGAAGCTTAAAGGCAACCAACCATCATACTCCTATGTCTAGGTTTATACTACTATTGGGAGAGATTCCCCAGATCTAGATTTCCCCGTATGTGTCCATATCGACAAAATCAATAATCATGACATCGAATGAGTTAAACAATGCATGCTTTGAGCAAAGAGGAAAAACCCTAACAATTAATGAAAGAAAGCATGTATCTTAAAAAAGATCTTGAAGAACAAATTCAATACATGAGAGTTTCAAAGGATTATATTGATTCCCCAACAACAATAAATGTTTAGTTCACCATATTCATGGTGAAACTAGATGAAATACGATGAAAGAGTGAAAGATAAAACCCTAGAAAGGTGAGAAAGGAGCTGTAGCATCCAAAATCCTCTTCCAAGGGGTGAAAGAGTGTGTTTCTGCTTCGTTCCAGCCAAAGATAACTGACCTAGGTTAACTAAAACCTTATATAGTATTCTAAAAATTACAGAAAAGTAAGCCCAAGCTTATAAGAATGCCGCTCAGCGGTAAATACCACTCAACGGTAAGGGCGTGACTGCTATTATGCCCCTCAGCGGTGACTGCGGGTCTTCAAAGTGCCGCTCAGCGGTAAATGGTGCTGAGCGGTACTTGCGGCTTCTTCCTTTTATGCACTTTTTCTTCCTTTTCTGAATCCAACTCTTAGCTCCTTCACTTCTTTCACTGATGGAAGAATGAATTGGCTGATTCGGGTGGAGGAACAAATCAACCAAGCTCACCTCTGACTTGGACCATAGAAGCACCCAGCAATGGAAGAGGTGCTTCGACAATGCAGCAGAATGGGTTGAAGATGACTGGAGGAAACAGAAAAGTGTGGAAGCCACTCTGAAGATGTGTTCGGTGGTTGGATTGGAGAAGATGTAATGACTTGGTGATGAAGATAAGGTTGAAGTAAAAGGAAAGTTGAATGAAACAATGGTTCGGTGAAGGAGAAACTGAAGCACAATTTCAAACGGTGGTGTTCTGTGAATTGGGAAGTGAAATGCAAAGATTTGGGTCCTGAAATGTGATGCGGATGGGTGGAGATATGCTAGTAATGGAGCCTAGCTAGGGAGAGAGGCTAGAGGAAACTCTCAAGCTCTCTCTCGGTGACCTTCAATAAGAAGAAAGTTCTGGACATCATCAACAGAAAACAATTCTCCATTCAAATCAAAGGTGTCGGTTACAAGCAATGGAGCAAGGTATTTAAAGGAGAAACAAAGCTCCTGGTTCACGCCTACACTTAGCTACATTAGCTATGATGCATGGAAGCAAGTGATAGCTGTGCAAGGGTGAATAAACGTGAAGCTCCACATGGACAATAAGCAATCAACTTGGTGAAGAAACGTGAATGGCTACTTGGGAAACAAGCTAGCAGCACGTGGACAACAAGTTTGGTGCAGTTTCAGCCACTGAGCACAAACTCCATTCCACTGGCGCTAGGCTTCTTTCTTCTTCAACAAAGCTTCTAGAATATGGCTCACATTGGGCTTCCTAGAGTAGCTTGCTAGACAATTGTATAATGCATCCAAGTGAATATTTAATCTTGATTCTCCATTCTTGATGTTTCCTTTCTTCTTGATTTATCAAGCTTCTTGGCTAGTTGATTCATGATCTCCTAGCTTTATTAGACCCTACAAAACACATATAAACATATTAAAGAGAATTCTACTAAGACTTAGAGAAAGAAAATTAAGAAAGAGTCTTTAACAATCCTTATTCACTTCCCTTTCTTAGCCTTAGCTTAAGTTGATACTCCTTTGAATGGAATCCCACCAAAAGAGTCTTTATTATATTTTTCTTATTTCGTTTAAACCAACCACAAAACGTCGAATTCTTTGTGGTTTTCGACGTTTTATTTGACAATAATTATTCTTTTTAATTTTTCTTCTAAACCAACCCCTAAAACGTCCAATTACTGTGGCGGCTTCGACGTTTTATTACAAAGGGTTACTCCATTACACGTCGTACTCCTTTGGGGCTTTGACGTTTTATTGACTAGTTGATGGAATCCGACCTAACCTACCTTCCTTAGTGTTCTCTTTTTTGCAATTTTACATTTTATTGTACACGCATTTTAGCTTTCTTGGAGCATGGGTTACTATAAATACCCATCTCCACCAATGTATTTTTTAACTTTTGAGATTAATGACAATTGAATTTTCTGAATCAGAAGTTATACTCTCTTGAAAGTCAGGCTAGAGAGTCCAAAGACTTCCTCTAGCCATCTTCGAAGCACACTTGATAACGGTTGAAAATACTGATATCTGTGATGTAATTTTGATACTAAATGCACCTTTTTCTGCTTAGAAACTTGCTTGGAATCATGTTTTTCTATTAAGTTGGGTGAATAAGAGAGTTGAGGTTGAAATTGATGCTTTTATGACTAATTCCCTTTGTTTTGATAAAAAAATGAGTTAATATGGAAAGCAGGGATAAAGTTGATGCACAAATTTATGATCACCAAAATATGATGTCACAAACTTGTTTAACAATCGGCAAGTATGATCGAATCGTTTCAAGTAATAAACTCGGTAAGACCAAGTATCGTTCTCCCAAAGGACTCACGGCCTAGTTTAGTTATGTGATTTGTTGATTAGCTAAGATTTAAGAACAAAATAAGTGGAGTTTAATATGCAAAAGACGAAAATAAACATGTATGCATGAGGTTGATCAATGGCTAAAACAAAAGACAAGCACTTTCAATGAAATATATTGATGAATATGTTGTTGGGGGTCAATTTCATCTTATCCACTCTCATATATTTTAGGAATTCAACATTCAAGTCATCATTGTTAATGCCACTCTCTAAATTACCTTTCAAGAAGGCTTCTCCCTAATTACGAGTTCATACGATTCCAAGCATCTCTTATCTTCACCATCCTTCCCCTTACTTTCCCTTATCTCCAATCTCATCCTGCTTGCATGAATGAGTTAAACAAGCAGCATTGAGCAAAGAAAAAACCCTAACTATGATGAAAGAAAGCATAAGTCTTAGATAAGATGCAAGCACAATTCCATATATGAGAGCTTCAAAAGATTACATTGATTCCCCACAATACACAGGTTTAGTTCACCATATTCCATGGTGAACCTAGATGAAACATAACGAAGAATGAAGAGATAGAAAAACCCGAAAAGAAGAGGAAGCTGTCCCCCATCTCCCATCTAACCCCAAAGGGTGGAAGAGAGAGTGTTTGCTTCGTTTCTTTTTTGCCAAAGTACCTAACCCTAGAACCCTAGCTTATATATTATTCGTAAATTACGAAATTAGGTCAAAGCCATAAAGTGCGCTCGTAAGACGCTCAGCGGTAAGTACCGCTCACGGTAAAGTGACCGCTCAGCGGTAAAGTACCGCTCAGCGGTAATTGTGTGAGTCGTTTCTTCCCTCACGGCCATTTTTGCCCCTCAGCGGACCTCCCGTGACTTCCTGAGTGGCCGCTCACAGGGCGGTAAACTGCCGCTGAGGCGGTGACTTCGCTTCGTCTTCTTCCTTTTTTGGCACTTTTTGATTCTTTTCTTATTTC